>VYZQ01048592.1:0-10918 GCA_013400655.1 Mystacornis crossleyi | reverse complement strand
CACCACACCACAAAAACAGGTTGAGGCAGAACATCAGGTTTCAGATGTGAAAAATTGGAAATTACATGAATGATGAAAGGTTTGTCACCATTTACGAGGCCACTAACACCAGCTGGGTTGAGAAAAGCCACAGGTGGGACCATTTATTAAAGAGGTCTTTTGTTAGGAAGAATCACTATCATGAAGAAGAATTATAAGATCTGCCCAATTCCCACAAAACTCCTTTCTCCATCCCTCTTCTCACGTGACCACAGGTGTCTGACACCAACATCAAAACATTGTCACAGCTCTGTACACACCACAGTTATCCATATCCCTGAGTGGAGTTGTTAGCTCCATGGAAATTGTGAGAAGAGACCTGTGGGTGCCCAGGAAATTTTTGGGGAGTTTACAAGTTTCAAGGTTACAAGAAAACCAGAAAAAAGGCAAGCCATTTGTGTTTTTTCAGCGTAAGTGCCACACATGAAATCTCTTATTCTCTCGTTTGTTTTGGGGTCCCTTTCTATCTCTTTTAAATAAGACTATACAAATGAGTTACCATTTTATTCCTTCTTTCCTATGGAACTTGGCTGACAGAGGACTAATTTACAGAATACTGAAATGTTTCTTTCTTACTCATCCTAGGCTCAGTATGAAAAACTTACCTTCTTATTCTCAGCTACTCAGGTACTTCTTTTTCCCATGGAATAAATGAACAAACAAAAAAACCTACCTCTTACCTCTCCCCCCTTCAAATTTCTCTTCAAGTTAGGAGAGGTAAATAATGACCTTCTGCAAAAGCAGGAGATAAATTATAGCCAGAACGGCAAAAGCAAAATATTTCTCCTCTAAACATGTTGTTTTTTCCTCTGTATGTCTTGGCAGCCTAACTCTCTGAAAACACCCACCTGAATTCTCTGCGCTCAACAGAGCAGCCCAAGGATAAACCCTCTGGTAAATCCTATGTGACTGAAGATAGAGGAGCCTGCCTGTGAGTAAAAACATTTTAAATATGATTGCTATACCTGTAAGTAACCAAAGAGCCCTTTTGGAGCAAATAATTTCCTTGGAAACATCTGAATCCAATCATCTAAGCCTGGGAGCCCAAATTTATGTAATACCACTGCTCTCCTCTCGGCATTGTCCATCCCCTGCCTCAAAAGAAAAGAGTTTACCCTGTCCATCTATCATTTAAATGGTAATGAGCTAAATGAATTCCACCTCACTTCTGAGCTTCAGAGTAAGCTTGGGTTTATTTATTCGTTTAAAGGCACAAGAACCCGTTTGACGTTGCTGAACATGTCCCAGATTTATGGAAAATAAAACTGTGCTAATCTCACGCGTTTATTAGCTTTTCTGTCAGATGCTTCCATGAGTATTCAGAGATGTGAATTTGCCCTGCAGTTCTGTTCTGACTGGAACAGCATCTCCTGAAATGTAAATGTTATCTTAAGGTCATATGCTGATGAAAACCCCTGTTTTGCCAAAATCTAATTTCTTGGTCACTTGACAAAGCAGCTGCTGTTCAGTTATATGGCACAAAGAACACTATTAAAGATGGATAAGTTACATGTTTGATTTAGCATATATTATACAACTTCTAAAGATAAAAAAAAATTACAATGTATAATTATTTTTCCCTGATTTCTCGGAGTAAATAGAAGACCTCTCACAAATATGTACACAGGAATGATACTTCTAAGTGAATTTGTTCATCCATACCTTATGTAGTCCTCCGAGTTCTACTCTGACTGCTTTTTAAATTCTTAAATTTGCAACACAAATATCCTAAAGTGTAATATAATGTATTTGCAGAATCATAGATTGTTATTGAGACAAATTCCTGATTTGAAGGAGAATACACAGATTAGACAGTTGTAAATGTTATGTGACAGTAAGCTCTGCAGCTGATGAACATTAAGGAAAATAAAAATTGCGAGGTTTAGGTAATCAACAGCTGGTGACAGCTGGTACTGTACCACATCAGTGCCTCCAAGGTTGGTAAAGATTTTTTTTAACCACCTAGTAGTTATCTGGCATTGGTCAATGTCAGGAGGACAATACTGGAGGCTTCTGCTCCTGCTTTGGCAACCGAGGACAAATGCTCATTTGTGCAAGCAGGGAACAAGTGGGAGTCAAATGTGGGAGTGTGGGTCAAGAAAGACAACATGACATGTTTTAGGAGGTCGTGGTGTCACAGCCCGTCATTCCAGGGCCCTTTTAGTGTGTGAGAAAGCACTGACAGGGAAATCATGCTACAGGAAGGGAAGGCTTGGGTTACAGAAAGGTTCGTGTCCAGGAGGAGCTGGAGCACTGAAGCTGTAGGAAGGTTTCCTCTCCACATTTGATCTCTGAAGAGCCAGTTCTGGGAGCAGAGATGTGTCTGGGAGCTCAGTGTCTGGTGATGGGTAGAGAAGGAACGTTGCCTGCACAGTGTTTGACCTTCATCTCGCAAGGATAAATGTCAAATACCCTCAGAAAAATATCAAGTGTTTTCTCTCACCAAAACCTGCTCTAGTGCAGGAATACTTGGTCCTTTGCAACAAAGAATTAAAAGAAACCCCTGGAACATGGGATTTCTCTGGCCTCTGCTCTTCTGTTTTCTTTTCCTCCCTTTTTAGTTATGAAGTTCAAGAGAGGTTGCAAGTGACAATGATAATTTAGCATTTCAGATAAGACTCTACTTATGCGGCTCATCCAGCATTCATTAAATATTAACCCTCTCATACCTAAGGAGGCAGGAAAGTTATTCCAATGAGAAATATGCACAAGTAATAATGAAGCACTCACTTTCAGATAAAAACTAAACTCAGAAAAAATTAGATTCATCAATATTCAAGTCAAAGAAGTATATGCTTTTTTCTAAAAATTTACCTAGTAGGTTGGCAGGGGATATTCCTCTCCTGGTTACTGACAATTTTGATAGGTCACATCACAAACTTTAGTTTCCAGATGAAGATCTGGGATCAGAAAAACCTTCTGGGTATATTTTAAAGTGTAGGGGTAGCACCTTGTGTTTAGTGATTGTGCCATTCATTTCAGGTGTATGTGAGACTCTCAGTCAGCTGCAGATGAGGAAGGATTTCCCTGCTTTGGAACAAATAAGATTTTTTTGCTAGGGATTGGGTGGGGCTTGATCATTCCCTGGTGCAGCAGTTCTTTGTCTCAGTACAGTCCTCTACCATCAGTATGAGGAGAACATGCTGCACTTTGTGTCTCTCTTATAAAATTTAATTCACATGCTGAGGTTTCTTGCTCTTGCAAATTGCTTCTTTGAATTAGCTAAGACACCTCCCCATGACACATAATTCTTGTGAAACTTGTTATCTCTGCTTAAAATAAGTAAGTAGGTAAATAAATAAATAAATAAGCAGGCTGGAATTCATTATTGAAATCGAGTAACAGCCTAGCAGAAAATTCAGCAGTGAAATATCCATGTCATAAACCACCAATATTTGCAATAAACTATGAGCTGAGAGAAGGCTTGGCAAAATAGCTTCTTCCACTCCTGAAATGCCATGTCCTGACTGGCAAAAACATGGCAAGATACCAGCTGAACTGAAAGGGAATCACAGTGTACCTGCACAGAACCTTGTCCTTGCTTAATGTAATTCCTCTTCGGTCAGAGCACATTCCAGAGCCACAGGTTCTGGAGAGTCAGAAAAGGAGAGCTCATCATCAAAGGAGCATGGTAAAGCAGTGATGTTTATGTGCACCTACTCTGTGTACAAAGGTTTTTTTCCCCACCCTCATGGTCCCACAACATTCACTTAACATCCAGCTGACATCTAGGAGTAAAAAGTGAGTGACAAGGCACTCCTCATCCCGACTGCTCAGACATCACTGCTCTGCCCCTCCCGTATTTACGCTCTGGTTCTGTTACAATTGCTACATCGGGCTCTGCTCCTCGACATTCCTGAGGTGTAGGGACTTTAGGGCCAAAGGATCATCTTGCTTAGAACACCTATGTCACAGGTTATTAAGTTTCGCCCTGCTGTTGCTCAGACTGATTCCAGTAATTGATGTCCTGTGAAAATTCTCTTCCAGAGAGAGATTCAGTCTTGATTTAAAGGAAGGGTGAAATAGAGAGCATGCTGCTTTCCCTAGCAGTTTGTTCTGGCTTGTAATCTTCCTCACTCTAAATCACACTGGTCCCTCTCTGTCTGATGAAAGAACCCTCTTCTAAATGGGTTCTTCTCTCCACATAAATATTTCCCCAGTGGTGAATATACCTCTCCATCTTCTCCTTGTCTGTTTGAGTCTGAAAGGTCTCTCATTCTTGGAATTTTATTCTGCTGCCCTTGTCTGGCGCTTTTCTGAGATTTCTCCTTTTATTAATTATACTTTTTTTTTTTTACATTCTCAATAGAAAACATATTGGGATGCCTGCAGAATTACCATTTCCCTCACACTGAATTTGCACACAAGTGTAGGGCTGCAGTAACGTTCTACTGAAGAAGGAACGGGTATGGAAGAAAGAATCATGGCTTTTAATATTAAAAGCCCTGAAGTACAGTATTTACAGTGTTCATATAGCACTTATAACATATAAACCTGTTATAGATCTATAGATGTAGATGCGTCTTGGCTCTGCAGACTAATAGCCATAGGAGTAGGAGCATTTTTTTCTGTATTAGTGGGGGCTGTGCCTTCAGGTAAGTTCACTGACTAAAGCCAGTATGGGAAAAAGAGGAGGAGAGAATTCGGAAGGTGGGTGTGTCAGAAACATGGAATAAATCGGGGTCTTGCATAAGCATGCAGAGTGGGATAACCAATGAGAGATTAATGTCCAGCTCTTATTGAAAACCTCCTGCCCTGAGCTCATGGTCAGACAGAGGCCCCTGTCTGTTCCAAGATTTTTGCTGAAAATTTGGTCTCTGGATCATAGGTAAAAGCTCCAAACAGGCTCAGCTCCTTAGTAGCACCTACATCAGAGACTTTAATTCTTTGTACACTGTGTCCATCTGCATCTTCTAGGAAATATCATTCACACTCACCCATTTAGAAATTCAACATGTCATATTTATATCCTGTTCCTAGTTCACCGGTGGTACTATTTAATCAAGGCTTCAATTAAAATACTTTTACATGTGTTGCTCTGAAGGCATAATTACTTTGGCTTGAGCTTCCTAATTCTCATTTCCCAGTTTTTGTCCAGGACCCAGCAGGCTTTACACAACAGAGCAGTACTCTTAATGGGGGACTGGAAGGTACCACTCCGACCAAAGTCAGCCACCTCTGTGGGACATTCCTGCTGCCATCACAGCAATCATCCCTCTCCATTCAGGGATCCCTACGTGCCCTGGAAAAACTCGGAATGCTGAGAGTCTCAGCAAGGCATGGAGCCCAGGTTGAGTTACTCACCCACCATGACCTGTCCCATATAGGCATCCCTCATATTCCTTGCCTGCAGGAAGGTTACCCCTTTCCCACATATGAAATTTCATAGCAGTTTGATAGTAACAGAGTATGCATTCTGCATTCCTGCATGGACTGCACTGCCTTTGGCTCTGTTAAAACGTGTTTTACCCAAATAAGCTGAACCTCACCAGTGATCTCCCTTACACGGACCCTGCAGTTATTTATACTTCTACCAATCTTCATCAGCTGCAAATTCTATCAGCGGTGACTTTATATCTAATTCTGCATTACTAATGAAAACATCCGACAGCCCCAAGCACAGCTATGATTCTGTGGAGGCACTGCTCAGAATGCCCCTGGTTGATGATGATTTGTCTGAATTTTCAGACCTGCTATTTATCCTTTTGTTTATGTCACCCTACAAGGCTTTCCCCCCCCCTTACCTTCCATTGCCTTTTCCTTTGAAAACTAAAACCATGATATTCAGCAATGTTCTTTTCTACATCAGCTTGCTGGCAGCTCTGTTAGGAGCAGTGGGTTCTTATCCATGGGAAAGCACATGATTATATTGAGCCACAAGTATATTGAAAGGTGGAGGCCATTTCCTATGTTCTGACATAAGTACAATCCATGAGAATAAAATATAAATACACACACACATATATATATAAGCTAGTTCATAAAATTTTGTCACTTCCTTTTACAGTTTTTGGACCTATATTGCAGATAGGTTTGGGGTTTATGTTTGTTTTTATGTTTTTACTGTTCTTAAACAAATGGAGTGGTTCCATCTATGAGTTCTGCTTTAGCAGTGTGGTGTTAAACACGTTCAAAACATTTCAGTCAAAGATTTAACCTTGTCCAAAAAAAACCCCAAGCCACAGAACTATAGAAACAGCCAAGCATTGTAGCCGTTCCCCAAATAGGGTGTCAGTATTTGGCTATAAACCTAAGCTGTTTAATATGGTTTGGGTTTATGCAGTAGGTCATGGTGGTTAATGCTTAGTGAGCTGAAACAAGAATGGAAGAAAATTATAACGGAAAATCTTGGTTTGAAAAAAACAACTCTTCATAGATGACTGTAAGGGGGATGATTGGACTCGTGGTGTGTATCACATACTTTGGCTGAGCTGGGCTTTGAAAGCCTTTCAGTTGATATAAGCACAATCATCTGAGCAGGACTTTTTAGCTCAAAGCACTCCTAATGTTGGACTCTTGGCATGGGGTGGTGACAGCTGCAGAAGGCAGAGGGGGAGAAGGCAGCAGCGCTGTGCCTTTGTTATGGAGAGCAGCAGCACAGGGGAGGCAGAATTGCCTAAATCAGCGTTGTGTGGCTTGAGGGGGGGGGACCATTGTTGCGGGGTGAACTCCGTCCGGAGAGCTCCCTCCGATGACCCAGCTCCCTGTTCCCCGCCGACACTGGGGCAGGTATGGCTTTCCCTGCAGACAGGCTTCGCCGAACCTGTGGGATCTTTTCCCTGTTCCAGTGGATTCACTCTCGTGCTGAGCACGCTGGGAAACAAGCGACACAGGCGAGGAGGAAAGGAGGACTCTGTGAGGGGATTTCCAACTGAGTTTATTAGAGGCCCTGGCTGGACCTCCCCACCCCAAGGAATCTGCCTCAGTAAAGCGCTGAACAACACAGACCATTCACTTATATTGGAGACGGAGAAAGGGGCAGGAGGCAAGGAAGGACCAACGGGAGAGGTCCAGGGAGTGGCCTGAGGGGTGAGGGACACTCCTGGGATCCAATCTTCAGAAGAGGGGAGGGACTTCCTGTGGACACAGCCAATCACTCAACACCCAGCTGAGAACTTTCCAGAGGCCAGGCTGGGCCCCAAGATGACTGGCAGGTCCCCCGGGGAGGGGAGAGGGTAAGGGACACGCCCTAGGGGAGGAACAAACGTGGGACATACCAACTGGGAAACATGGAAAGGGGAGTACATAGAACAAACTAACTGGGGCAAATTTTACAAACTGAATACAGATTATAAGCTTAATTATAAAGCACCGCTACAGACCATGACAGCTCGATCCAGCTCAGAGCACAAGCCCTCAGCCCTGCCACCCCTCTGTGTGCACACAGGCATGTACACACTGCCGCCTTCCAGCCCTCCACAGGCTCACACCGCATCCCGAGCCGGAAGGGACCATCAAGGTCTTTACCCTGCCCACAGTCCAGGTCATGTCCGCACCACGCCAATACCTGAGCTTTGGGAGCCTAAAGCCCAACAGCACAGGGAATTTGGTGATAAGTGCAAATTCATTAACGCCAAGGCACTAATTAAACAAGAGGTTGATGATGGTTCTGGAGGTATCTGTCTGTACCAACATCCAAAGAGCCCATACACTGACAGCTTTTAGAAAATAATGCACCGAGTTTTACTTGTTCAGAAAGGGAATTTGGCTTTATCAGTCCTCCTCCAGGCAGCCTATCAAAGCATTCTCTCAAATCTCTCACTAGAAGCAACAGATACCCGCAAGGGCTTGCATATACAGGAGAACCCAAACCACCCTTGCTGTGTGAAATGCTGAGGAGAATAAGATGTGGCCCATATGGTGATAAAAATGCCTACACACCGGTTTGGTGAGCAGTTCATGTGCCCGCCTGTCACCACGTCACTCCTCTGTTTCTGTGTACCTCTGAATGAGCCAATGTTCCTGTGTAGTGGCCAAGGAGCAGCCGGCTCCCAAATACTGCCTTGAGCTTTACCCCAGCTCCAGGGCGTTCTCCAGAAAGTCCTCCCATGGGAAATAGGATGAATGGGACCAGCCTCACCAGGTGGATCAAGGGTTGAGTTTGAGCTGGGATGAACACCAGACACCTCTCAGTCTAACTGGTGAGTTGGGAAAGGTTAAAAAGAAGAGACTTGTGAACTCAATGCATAAAATTTGGCAAGAACAACATATGTAAAATCCCATTTTAAGTTACTTTGAATTTCTTTCAGATCAAATTGGCTACCAAAGAAATAATGTTCTTACATTCCAATGCCATCTCCACCCAAAAACTTTCCTCAGACTATTTTCTGATGGGAGGAGGACATCAGGGGAAAACACGTAAAAGAGAGAAGTAGAAGAATCACTTCTTCTGATTCCACCCTTTGCCCTGGAACTTATGTGTTAAATTCCCTCCAGGCACAGCAGAACTGGTTTTAAAATGTTTCTAAAATAAATAAAACAATAAAGGCATGATTTTTAATATTTGTGCCTGCCCATTCAAGGGTGATTTTTGTCTGACATGTGGACCACCTAACAGGGAGGTGGGTGATTTTGAATAAAAACCTTAGTTAATGATTTAAAAAATACCTGATGTGCTAGGCCTGAGATAACACCTCAGGACCTGACTTTTTTGAGGCACAGATTCACATTCAGTCCCACAACTCTCTGGGCTTTTAATTTTATTTAACAAGCCTTTTCAATGCCATTGACATGGCAAAAGTACGAACTGGCTTCCCTTCTCTGGTTTGTCATGAGGCCTGCCTCCACTTCACAGATCACTGGTACAGCTGTTACTAAAAAGCAACACCCTGACCAATGGTGAAGACACATCTCCCCCATCCTTCAGATCCCCTTTCCACTTTCCTTCCCTTGTTCACTCTCACAGCAGTTGACTGTGTCAAAAGCCCAAGTTTTAGCAACACAATTTCCCTTCCCCTTGATTATTTCAGTACAAGAACAGCTTTGCTTTTATAAAGACATGTGGGTTAGTCCCCAAGTCATCGAGGAATATCACCGGCATCTCAAGTGCAGCATCCCACCTCCAAGCCAGCAGCAACTTGTTGGAGAGCCCATCATATGTTCCTTGATGTTCTGGGCTCACGCTCCCGGGGGAACCCATTAGCATTCACGCTCTCAGGCAGTTCTCTCCTCCCCTGTTAATAATTATCCAGGGAGGGGATAATTAAAATAGGTTCTGAGGCTATGAAGAACCTCTGTCCACCTTCACTACTTGCAGAGCCAAATGAGAACTTTAATGTACATTTGGAGACAACTCCTGAAGGGTTTTTCACCTTTGTCATGTTCTTGTTGTCATTAAGCACGATCTAATCCTCCGTTTCAATTCATTAATCTGAACAGAGGTAAATTTTGAAATGTGACTGCAACACAGCACCACTAAAATTTCCCTAGATACCTGATGAAAATCTATCATTATAAAATGGGTAATTTCACGGGAATGGACAAGAGTGCGGGAATTAGGGACTGGTGAGCACAGATTTCCTATGGAATTCCATCCAAATTACTCAATCTCTGCATCTTGATTTTATCAGAGAAAATGAAAAGGTTCCTTTAATCCAGTCATCAGTTAGTGAGATCTTGAGCAGAGATGTGTTTTCTGCCCAGTGCATTCGTCCTGTGCTGCAAACAACCAACAACAGCACCAGGAAAGCCACCTCCACGACCGAGCCCTGTTGGCTGAGCAAAGAAGGAGAGCGGGCGGGCTAATGAGCTGTGTGAGATGTATTTCAGCAGGACTCACTGATGGCCTGAGAGCTATCTCCGTGTGAGTGTGCCCGCAGCGATCTCTGCTGATGGCCTCTTGACACTCCTGCGAAGTAACGCAGCAGTCAGGGTTAGCAGCACACCAGCCTCGCTGCAAAAATGGTGTGGGAAGCCCCGCGACATTTTAGGAAGAGCTGATTTAAATTCAAGCTCCAGCACCTTCACAGTCTGTCCTAAATTTGAACTGAGATGGCTTAAATGATCCCTTAAAAGATTCCAAGGATTGGAAATCTTGGGCCTGTCTCCCTTAAAAGCTGTCATTCAATCCGGCCCAGGGGGGAAAAATAAAAAAATAAAAGAACAGGTGAAGCAACTGAAAATAAATATACCTCCCATTTTTCAAAATTTGATCTTTTTTAACGAAACCTTATATTATTCATGTGCTGTATATTTTATTGCTGTTAGTTTCAAAGCTGTTGGAAATCACAGATCAGTCCCTCAACCACGATGTCTTTATTATGCGTACATAAATCATGCATGGAAGGGCCCTGACAGCTGACGACAACGTAAACTCTCAGGAAGCAAAGCCCCTAAGCCATGTAAAAGATGTATGTCATGGAAAAAAGAAGTATGTCATCTTTATTTCCTTTTTATGGATATTTTTGTCTTGTCATTATCAAGGAAGATTTTTTTTTTCCCCCTGTGCTTCTGTCTAAATGTAGTTAACTCAGAGGTAATTTGTAATGGTATTTCAATGACACAAACGGAGAACCCTTCCCCACATCTGCCTGCCACATCTTCAAGGATGAGCGTGTTGTAATTATACAGTTCCAGTTTCATTAACAGCTCTGCTGTACCCAATATGGTTCATAAGGATTCTAGTCAAATGCAGAAGTTCACTGAATTGTCAGGACCACTTGGGTGCCGTAGGACTAATGTAAATTGTATTAGAATTGGGTTTTTTTGAAGCCATGGGTCCATTGCGAGACTCAATCAGATTGTTGTGGGGCTTTTTTTAGTAGAAAAAAAAAAAAAAAAAAGTATTTCCTACAATGCTGCAGCTGAAAAGCAGAAAAAAAGAGTGCTAAGGTGCTAAGAAGTGGAAATACTCAGCTAAGAAAAAGAAAGAAAGAAGGAA
>VYZQ01048590.1:44154-66534 GCA_013400655.1 Mystacornis crossleyi | reverse complement strand
AGGCCCCAGGGAGGCAGCAGACCCCTGTTCCTCTCAAGAAGGAAGTCACCCACGACAATTACCCTTCTTTTCTTCACGATGTTAGAGGTGATGATGTGTCTTACAGACAAATCATAACTGGAAGGCTCACTGGGTAGATAATTTTCTTCTAAATCTTCTAAATCATCTGGCTGGGTTTCTAGATCCAGGGCCTCATACCTGTTCTGAAGTGGCACCTGTCTAGGGGACAGAGGACAGGGGGAATTTTTATTATTACCTCCCCGAGCAGGGACCCGTTTCCACTCCCCTTCATCTTCCAGGTGCTCGTCTATTGCCTGAGAGTGGGAGGCATATGAGTCTCTGACTCCTGGTGTGCCTCCTGTAAGGATGAAAGGGCTGAGCTCCACCAATCTATTTCCCTTTCACTTTCCCTGATACTCCTTAATCTTTCAACTTCCTCCCTAAACTCTGCCACCAGTGAAAGGAGGTCGTACACCTGTTCACACTGCAGGCAGGCCTCCTCCACAACACCCCCTGAAACCACCCATAAGCTCAAACACTCCGGGCAGGAGTGGGTCTGTACAGATGCATCCTTTTCGGAGGACTCCACCTGGTCACACACTTGTACCAACCACAGTTTTTGACCGTGTTGAAACCGTTACCAACAGAAACCCCAAACCCCAGCCACCCAACAGGAACACCTCAAACGACACACAACAAGCCTTACTAGCACGAGAAAACTTGGAACCCTGCCTGCGCAAACTGCCGCGGCCGCACCCCAGGGACGGGCCACACCCCTGTTTGCCCGCTCCGGGTCAGCCACGCTCCCTAGAGGCCGCTTATACTCAGTCACTCAGCAACTGGGGAAGCTCCACCCCTTCCTGCTGACTCACAATGGAAGCAAGCAACTCACCTGTTGATCCTTCTTCATAATGCAGAGTTTCACATAATGTGTTTTTTCCTGTAGTAATGTCGTATCCACATTGTTGTTTAGCTCTGGGCAGGTGCTTGTAGACATTTTAAGAGAAACACCAGAGAGTTATTCGTGTTAGCATCAGAAAAAGAATTTCCTACCTTCACAGTTTCTCTGTCCTCTAGCAAGACCTTTTGCTGGAAATTAAGGGACATCTTCTGTAGTTCTCAAAGATGTAGCATAGACTCCCTAGAGGTAGAACTTAGGAAATAAAAATAAGCCACAGAGAAGATCATGGGACAGAAAGGGTGAAAGTGGATTGGAACAGGGAGAAAACTTACCAGCAAGACTGTACACCTACTCAGTTGGAACAAGCGCAGGGTTGAACAAAGCAGGTCTGAGAGAGAAAAGAAATGACTGTCAAGGTAAGTATGTTTTTTGATGTTTTGCCAAATGAGTGGGTGTTCACAACAGACTAAGGAGAGTGTAAGTGATTTTGTAGGTGGTCCTAGGAAATGAAGGAGAACCTTGGGATGGTGGTTGAGGAGGTTTGAGACTTTATTGCAGTCTGGGTAAACAAGCAGAAATATGAACATGAATTTAGATCTGCTCAGACTTCTTAAGGATAAGTCCCACTTGTTACTGTGGTGGTAGGCAACATGATAAAAAAGTCTTTGGAGACTTATTTGTAAGGAAGGAAGTACCTGAATGTTTTTGCAATGTAAAGAGACCAGAGGGATGGAGAATTTCAAGTCCTGTGTGGATTTTTTTTTAAATTGGTAATTAACCTCACTTGAAAGTATTAAATCCTCATTTCTGCCTTGAGTTTTCCAAGCTTAACTTTCAGCTGCCAGCCACTGAATTATACTGTGCTTTTCACTGATGCCTTACAGATCTCACAAGTACCATTACATGGTCTTGGGTGATTTTCTTTTTTGTTCGGTTGGTGTGGTTTGGTTTTGATGTATTAGTCTCACGCTGTGAACATAAAAAAATATTTCCTTTCTCAGTTCATTTGTGTGGGTTTTGGGAGGCATTTGGATTATCTCTTATGCCTAAAAAAGCTCTTAAAACACTTACGTTTCTCAAAGGTGGACAGATCCTTAGTATAAAGTGGGGTGAGGTAAAGGGAAACTGATTATTGTTTCTTAACTTATAACACTTGAGAGCAGGTGCTGTAAAATCTAGGGCTGAGTTTGGCCATTTACACTCTTTTGCTTCTCCCTCCTCCTTCTAAAATCTGCACCTGATATGAGATGCATAATATATATTTGAATAAATAAGTGTTCACTTCTCATCTCATATTATGGTTCATGAACAAAATATAGATCACAATGCGAAAATGAAAACTCTTAGAATCCTGATTTAATGTGGATAGCTTTTGTACTTCAGGACAAAGCTTGACAAGTTGAATGTATTTATTTGCTGAAAGCCATCTGCTGAAAAAGATTATGTTGAACAGTAATTCTAGGTTATTACTGCAATTCTGCAAAGGAAGGAAGTGGGAATTGACTCCTTATTTTTCAGCTCTCCTAAACTAAATGAGAATGAAAAGCACTGGGAAAAGAAACATGATTTCAAACACTGGGTGCTCTCTCATGGGAAAGAAGAAGAAATAATTGATGTCTACAAGTAAACTACCCATTAGGATGGACATGTGTATTAGGGAACACATGGCTAAACAAGAGGATTGACTTTAGTCAGAGTTTTTTCTCTCAGTGCATAAAAATATCAGCAGTGAACAAAATAGATCTGCAGTGAAGGCAACACCACAGGCCACTCCCTAGGTAAGACAATTTTCTACACAAGTTTTCTTGAGAACTAGACCATGGCAAGTTGCCAGAGCTATTTCTGTGGTCCCTGGCTTGTCCTTCACTGGGACAAGACTGTTCACGGAGGTGAAGGTAGGAATACAATCCTCTCTTGTCATGCAGCATCATGTTGTTCGTTATAAGTGTGACTCTGTCTCCGGCTATTGCTCTGAGCCTGCCTTGGTTATCTTTCATGTTCTTTTGTATTGCCTAAGCCTTTGAACTCTCTGAGGGCAAACATAACAGGCAGTGTGGTTACTGCTCCACTGCAGAGCAAGGCATGCTATCCCGCTATTACAGGCCACGAAAATAGTATCTATGTTTATATAAATGTAAAGACCCTCTTACGCAGCACTGTGAGGGATTGCGTGGGCTGGGAACCAGGACAGATGCCCGTTTGCAAGCTGCAGTGGCCCCAGGCTGGCCCAAACCCTGGAAGCCAAACCCCGGCAAGAGATGGGTGCCCTCCAGGCCCTCACAGCATCTTTCCAAATGATGAAGAGGCACACCATCATCCTGATGGCAAGCCAGTATAACCAGCTGTAAAGCAGGAGCTTTATTCCTGCTTTAGGTCAAGGACACAAGGACAAAAAAGTCAAACTTAATAAGGCTATTGCCTGCAATTCCAGGGCTGCAGCTCTTGGCACACAGAGACGTCCTCAACACAACAGCATCTTGGTTTGTAAACCACAGAATTTAGTGACTGATGCCCAGAATAAAATCAGACTATCTCTTCCCCAGTCTCCCCATAAAGCTGCTTTTTCAGTCATTTCCCATCAAGGAAAGCAAACCATTAATTTACTCCATTTATTTTCCAATCCTCCCTATTAACCAGAGAAGAGGCCACAGGAAGGGGTCGTAGGGAGAGCCCTGACTTTGACACGTCTGCTCTGCACCCAGAAGGCAGGTGTGTTACCTTTCCTGTGCACACAGCCCCGTGCTGCTCTGCTGCGTTGTGTCAAGCCCCTGTGGCTACTGCTAAACCCAGATAAGAAGAGTGGCTTTTCCTGCTGCTACAGCCATGCCGTGCTCTGGCATCCACACCCCTCTGGGCGTTAAAAAGCAGAGAGCACCTAACTGCAGCCTGGGCCAGAACCCTGAGATCACAGCACGCAGCATCGATGAACTACTGAGCACACTTCCACTGTGGCTTGTCTGAGAAAGGTGTTAAAGCACCTCTTTCATGGGCACAAGCTGAAACTCACATAATACAGGATTTAAGCTGACTTTTTTGAGCAGAAACATGTCTACAAATATCTGAATTTAAAAATGGCCTACAAGTAGCCTTTTCAATGTCTTTGCTGCCTTTGCAGAAAGATGGCAATTCCTTCACCTCAGTCTCTGTTGGTCTTTAATTTCAGTAATCATTAGAATCAGATTTATTTTTGATCTTTTTCTGATTTAGGTGACTAAGCAGCATGTACATAATATTTCTATTAACTAGTGTTCTGGAACCCTTTTTAAGACTTTTAATTTTTACTTGTAAAGTTAGAACATACTTCTTTGTGGACAAGACCATCAAATGGGGAAATCTCCTTGTCATTTCCCTGGACCAGTGACACTGGAAACAACTGCATTTTCTAAGCTGTTGTGAGTGATGATGTTAGTAATAGCTCTATTTAACTGAATTTCTGTTTTTTAGGAAATTCTGACATTTAGAAACTTGTCTCGTTCTTAACCAGAATGATTTGCAATACCTTTGGAAATCATGAAAACTCTGGGCCATTTTAAAAAGCATCATTCCCCATTTCTAGGAAATCTTGTATTGCATAGTTAAAATAAAGTAATTTCAGTGTCAAAGTGTCATTAACTTTTTGGTAATGCTTTTTATATGCAAATTGCTTCTGAAAAGAGTAAACATTCCAGAGTCAGGCTGAATGTCTTCTCTTTAACTTTCTTTTCTTATGGTCCCGGAGGGGAGCTGTGGTGTGCAGGGAAAAAGTGAGCGTTGATGAAGCTGCCGCTTTTCCTCCCACAAAATGTTTTAGCATAGAGCTGGAGAAGTGCTGGCTTCTCCCCTGATAGTAAGACACCTTTTTTATTCTCTGCCACTGGCAAAGTGATGCTGTGCCGCTGAAGTAAGTGTCACACGGGTTCAAAGATCTTGAGTGATGACACTGGTGGAGGGAAGGAAATCACAGTCTGCAGTAACAGATCCCAGATAGGGAAGCTGACAATGAGAAATGAAGAGAAAACCAGTGTAGCACATAGTGATGACATCCCAGAGAAAGCAAGAAAAAGAAGCTTCTGTTAAAAAAAAAAAAAAAAAAAAAGGTTTTGGTTGATGTTAGTTTGAGAACATTTCTTGTAAGCAGTAGATAGTTTCCCTCCTTTCAGGGAACTTGAACATTTCCATTACTCTCTTACTGCAGGGAAACAAGCTGCATTGTCCAGAATTATTCTCACATCCCAAAGTGATGAGTGTTGAACTTGCTTAGTCTCCTACAGAAACAACCTCTCTGAGATATCTGTCCTCTTGTCAAGAATCAGCAGCGGCTGATTTCATCCTGATTTGGTGTCTCAAATGGAACAGAATTCCAGCAATTTTTGTAGAAGTGGGCAACCAGAGAGGAGGAGAAAACTGGGGTAATAGACATTCTCAATTTTACTCCTGTAAATTCTGATCATTATTCTCATGTAACTCCTCATTCTCTTGTCTTGTTCTTCTTCAGCAGGGTCACTTTGCAAAGCACATTCCCTTTGCTCCCAAATGATGCAAAGCCATGCGAGGCAAAGAGTCTTTCAGTGAAGAGTTCAAGAAAAGACTGTCAGTCCCATCCTCTGTCCCCCTACACTGCCCCAGTGGTTGGACCGAAACCAGAAGGTGTCATAAAGCAATTTATGGTGGATGTTGAGAAGACAGAAATTAGAATTTGACATATCCTTTGTGGTGTCTCTGTATTTGATGTGGGCTGATGGTGTAAAGAGGATCATGGCAGGTGAATGGAAGAAACTTCACAGCAGCTCAGTTTCTAGTTATCATGCAAAACAGAGCTGCTGCACAACCTCTCTGGGTATGGCGAGGACACCAGGCATGTCTGACTGTTCTCCTCCATTAAATCCGCCTCTGCTCACCTCCATTAAATCCACCACCTCCCCTTTTACTGACTTGCTGCCTCCAATGATATAAAACCCTGGTTCCTGTGCTCGAAACTGTTGAAGTGTTTTTTACTAGCCCTGATTTAACTACCTCTGTTTGCAGGTATATTTTCCTCCACAGCCAGCCCTCCTGTCCACATCTGCTTCTAACTACAGAGTGGGGTGGCTTCTTGTGCTGAATCTGAAAACAGGTTAGCCTGCAGCCTGCTTTTTTCTTCTGAGACTTGGGTCTTAGACTCTTCTGATGTCAGGCATTAGCACGTCCAATACAACATCCTCCATGGAGACTTGCTTTCTTGTTTTCTCTGTTCATCTTTAAATAAGTATGATTGATAATTATAGCTAAAAGTGCATTTTTACCTTGTTTTCAGTTCACTTGTCCACAAAAAATTCAATACATTTTTACAAAAATTTTTTATTCTAATGTCAAAAATTGCTCTTTAACATATCAGAATAAACCCAAGCATATCTCACACCGTAATCCACTTATGTTGGCATTTTTCTCTCTGCATTTTTTTTTTCAGGCTTACCTGAAAAATTTTGAAGTTTTTTTCTTGCACTTATGCAACTAAATCATGTCAGGCTCATGCCTTGAAAACTGGTATTGAAAGTATTGCTTTTTGAAGAGAACCCTCACTCATTTATCATGATGACATCTCATATTAACTAGTTAATGTATAAAGGCCTCTGGGCACTTATGAACCTGTCAGAAGATCTAAAATGAAGCAATAGTTTTTCAGGCAACCAAAGAAAAATTCACCAAGGGCAAAATTTAACATTATGCAACTGTTCCAAAAATATTCATTCTATACATGGAACAATACACTTTTTAGAAGTAAAAATCAAAACACACCGGAGAATTTACATATGAAAGCCTGGCTGCTTTCTAGGCAGAATGTCAGTTCTGTATTGAACCCTTATCATTCTGAAGGTATCCTTCTTGCAATCAAAGTGTCCTTTAAAAAAATAGGAAAACATGCTTGTTAAATTTCTCAGGTGCATTTTTAAAGTCATGTGTATGTATATTCAATTTATAGCAGAGCAATATATCATATGAATGACTGTAACACTTTTATGATTATCTGAGTGATACCTTACTGAGCAAGTAGTCCCATAGATTTGTAAGGGGTTTTGTGTTACTTAATTTGAGTAAATTTTGTGATTTGAATGATTATTACTAGCCTGTAAATGTAATAAATCAGTTTTTGAATCTCATGTGACGTTTGTCACTATCATTAGATAAAATTCCTTCTTATACTTTCAATACACAAATACAACAAAAGATGTGAAAATATCCTTTGTCACCAAAGAAGCCACTTATACTGGGAAAAGGATGTATTGGAAAAATTGTGATAAACTGTTTGAAAATATTCAAGTGAGATGGAAGCACATAACGTCCAAAGGAAGAAGAGAATCAGTGAAGGGAAAAAAAAAAAAAAAGCTAGAAGAATGACCTGAGATGTGACCTGGGATTTTTTTTTTTTTCTTTTTTTTTCCTCCTTGAAAGAGAAATATCTATTTTGGACAAGTTTTCAAGTAACTGAGCAATAGAAGTGCATAGGAAATGAACCTGTGACCTCCAAACCAGGTGACCAGCATCCAGGTTTGCTGGAGTTGCTCTGTGCCTCTGCTGTAATTTCTGTGCAGTCTCTGATACTTATCCAGGTGCATGTTAAAGAGTTCAGTATGGTATTACAAGTCAAATCAATTATTTAGTCTGTGTGAGCCTTGAATTCATTACCTTGTATCTCCACGGAGCACAGGTGTATGGCTACATAAATAAATTACTGTGAGATAAGATAGGTTGTGCATTTAAAAACTATCAGCTGGTCCATGGAACTTGTACACTGTTCTTATCCCAGTGAATGATGTTTTACTTGATTCGCAGCTGTCCATCAAAGAACTGAGTATTACTTAAGAGCAGAACATTTTCTGGGAAATACTCTGGATATTCACAACTGACAATATAAACTGTAGTTAACATGGTTGAAAATTACACGTGAAGCTCATTTAATCCATTCCCTACTTAAAGACAGGCTCAACAATACATTTATCATCCTTCACAGAAGTTTGCCTAACGTTTAAAATTGTCTTCAGTGTGGAAACTATATGTTTCTTTCAGAGTTTCTTTCCCTTTCACTGTAAGCTGAAAATCCCTGTAAGTCAGAGTTGTAATTGGCAAGTTTTCCTGGTGTCTGAATATTCTTTGTCCCATCTGCCACACATACGAATAATACAATCTGTTGTTCCCCACCCTGCCCGCCCTATCACTCTTTTTTATCTTTAGACCCTTGCACTTGATGAATTTCACACACACTGAATTTCATCCTAGCTTTGGACCATTGCCTTTGTCAGGGTCATTATTAAGTTGTTATCCCCTCCTACAGCCTACGCACAGTCATTTCTAGCTTTGTATTATCTTCGCTTTTAAAGGGCTTACTGAACATTCATCATCCAGATTATAAAGTGAAGCATTATGCAGACTTCTGGAGAACCCTGCTCAACAAGTCTTTCCATTCTGTCAGTGAATCCAATTAATAACTCTCTGGAAATGAGTAGCCAAACTCTTTTTTAGCATTTTCATATAGAACACTGAGAGTCTGTCCTAATGCAAAATTGATAGACTTGCAAAACCTAGATATGTGGTTCCTACTTTGTTTTTCCATCTACAAAGAGTGGTGACCCTGTTATACAAGAGAATTCCTTTTTTTTTGGTAGAATAAAAAAAGGTTGTACTTAACAACTGTGTTATATGCTCCTTGTTTCCTTGCTAAGAAACAGTTGGCTAATCAATACGTTCTTTATAGCTCTTCTTTTTAAAGATAGACATGATCTTTTGTTTTATAGAGTGTTTTGGTGCTTTAGCTATTGCTGCTGAATCTTATAAGCATCATTAGTTGTTCTGAAATTCCAGCCAAATCCAGCCAACAGGATGTTGTTCTGAGCATTGGAGAATGAAGTGCTCAACTTCTGTGTTCCACTGAGCAGTTCAGTGAACAGGAATGCTGAAAATTAATCTGTTCCTCTTTATTTACATTAAAAAACCTGGAAACACAAAATCTGTTACTATTTGGATGTTGCCTTCACTCTGCTGATAAGAAAGTATTACATAAGTGATAAGAAAATCATTATTCATTTTCAAGATGATACCGAGATCAAATTAAAAAGTAAAATCTCTTCTGCCCTTCCCAGGATGGTTCTTTCTGTGGCAATGTGCTCCTTTCTTATGATTAATTGCTTTTATTCATTAGTTACAGACTATTTTAGTGCATTTCTTTCATACACACACACAGACAAAAAGTCAATCCCCCATCAGTATATTAAATAGAGTCTAGTCCATACCTTACTGCCATGACCTGTGGTGGAGTTGGAAACACTGAGGTAAGACACTTATAATTCCTGATTCTCACAGCCATCCACAGCTAGAAGTCGACTCAGATCCCTGGTGGGCTTTCTCTAAAATGAGCAATTAATATTGGGTATTTTGTGTCTCTGCTCAGTGACTACACCTCCATGGCACTCTTGTTCAGAAACCACCGACCATAAAACCAAGAGTTGATTGTGGCATATTTGGGTCACTTCAGAGGTCAGTCAGTTTTGGCAGCTGAATTCTCTGAGGGAAATCTAAATCTATTAAATAAGGGTCTCTTTTACATTATTGTTAGTTTCAGCACTGTAACATAAAACGTCTGATATTAAACGTCTTACTTGTTCCTTTAACTTAGTCAATATATTATACTTTTGCCTTATTAATCTTTTATATAGAATAAACAGTAATCAGACTAAATCGAAAGACATTACTACATTCCCCATGTCATGAAAATTCTTGTTGGTTTCTCAATTTTTCTTCTTCCCTCCTCCATATACCTCAACTTCGGAAACCCTCAAGTGGTTCCTTCAATATATTGCGGTCCATACATCCACGCTGCATTGTTACAAGTCCTTTGTTCTTTCATGGTATGTTGCTTGATTTCCACTGTGTTTGAGTGCTGAATGTATTTATCTTTGAATAGCCACTTGGTCTGAACTGCATCAGAATTTCTCAGAAAGCTGGTTCCTCTACATATGTTTTAAAATGCTGACTGCCCTCTCTCCAAGGGCTGTTTCACATGGCCCTCCTTACAGGTAATCCTCATCTTTACATTCCAGGGGCTGTTTTATTGACAGAGCTGAATGAATGCCTTGGGAAATGCCACTAAACCCATGACGTGGTCTAAAAAGTGTTGCATTCCAGTTTAATTCATGCTGATTTGAAGGTGAATGAAAACAAGAGGTCATTATACCACCAGACAGAAGGACTCATAAGGCTTTGGGGGCCAGTTTAATTTTAAAGGGTGTTTCAAATGTGTCTTGTGCAGCTATTCGGTCTCTATAGCCAGCGCAAGCCTTTCAGACCTCCCTGGAGTTGTGCTCTGCTGCTGCAAAGCACAAGCTTCTTCCCACAGCTCACTTGCGTCCCCTATGAATCCCCTATATAATAACCTCACTTGCACCCCCTGTGAATGGTGTATGCGTGGTTAAGTTAGTTTAGATCATTCTTCTTCAAACAGAGGCCTTCAGCTAATATTTCATAGAATCATAGAATCCTAGAATGGTTTGCTTTGGAAGGGACCTTAAATATGATCTAGTCCCAATCCCCCTGCCATGGACAGGGAGACCTTCCATTAGACCAAGTTGCTCAAAGCCCCATCCAGCTGGGCCCTAAATACTTTCAGGAATGGGGTAGTGTAAAACTACTTTATGACTCAAGGCCCTCATTTATCTATTCTACCAATGTTAGTTTTTGAAAAATAGTGAAGGTTAAAAGACAATATTATTGTCTTCTATAAATACATTAAGGAGAGATATACAGCCCTTATAAGCAGTAAGCGGAAGTTGTGTGAAGGAAATACTATTTAAGCTGAAGACAATGGAGGTATTAATGTGTTGGTGAGGTCAGTTATTGCATTAATGGTTATAAGTGTGACTCTGGAATGACTTGCCAGCAGAAATATTGGAGACAGGAACCAAATTGGTTTGCAAACGGAACCTGCGATGCTTCTGAAGCTGCTTATGTGGGATTTTTTTGCAGTGGTGGGAAAACAGTTGTTTTGACCAAGAATATTTCTCCCAGGTTTGTGTTTTTCATTCCTAAATCCTTAGTGACACCAGAGACTTCAATGTATTCAGGAAAGAGTGGGGCAGTGCTGTACACTGCTAAAAGTTTGTCTCCTTCTCAAAACTGACCTAAATTCAATCTACATTTCTGAAACTTTTAAAGCCTTATTCTTTCTGTGTTTCTACATTTTTCTCTTTACAAAACAAAAATAAAAAAATAAGAAAGCTTTTCTAAGGGGACTGAGAATTTTATCTCTGCTTTTTTTTTTTTCCCCCCCAAAAACAGGAGCTGGTTTTATGCAGTTTTTTGTGTTGGTGCCCTTTGAAGAATAGGGGAGAGGTTCACTGGGTCAGGGAGGAGAAGTGATGGTAGATGTGGTGGTGTCATATGGCAGCCCACTAATATGCACTCCTAAACACGGGCTGTGCGTGCTGATGGATCCTGATAGCAAAGGTTTAACCAGGCTGACCTGGATCCCTGAAGCTATTTCGGAGGCACTGAGTAAAAAAGATAATATGACTTCCTGGTATACATTCATTTGATATTTTTTAACATGGGCAAAATTCCAATCAATCAGTTTTGAGGAAGGTGAGGTAATAAAGTTGGAAGATGTGGTTCTTAAACAGTAGGAACACAGATCTGACATTTCTACCGTCTATGGCAATAGCTTCTTTTCAGCCCAAGCTGAAACTAAAAGAGGCATGTCTAAGAAGTAGTCAGGTGTGATTCTGTCTTAAACTACCAGGAAGTGAGTAAGATACAATTAGTAACTCTTCTCCTAGGGTTCCTCAATAGGCAAGTTCTTGCTGAAGTGCATAAAATATGATGTGATTTTATGATGCTACTGTGAACCTTGGATTATTTCAACAGAGAATTTATGTGGCTGTTTTAGCAGCCTCAGGATTGCAATAAAACAACTGTATTTCTGGGCCAGAAGAATCTCAAGAAAATTGGTCCTGTATCTTATTTAATTTTTCTTAGCAGCCTAAGGAAGTGAATGACACCTCTTCAACTTCTTTTCTAATAAAGTTTCTGGAAGAATGTTTTACTGGTGAATTTAGTAAATGGCATTTTCTGTCTCACATGTGACAGTGAAACAAGTGCCTCATTCTTTCAAAGTGTATCATCAGTCAAGTGTAAATCAGAGATGAACTGCTCCACTTTATTCTCATTCTTGCAATAAGAAACTATTTTTGAAGCAGGAATCATCCTATTTTATTTTAGCTGCTGCTCATCCCTGTTACATTTGGGAAAACTTTATGAGAAATTATATTTACTTCTTCGAGAGCAGTGCATAATTCTGTAATGGCTTGGCAAGTAAACAGCATTTCATTATTTCTGCACTTTGTGTCATTACATCATGTTAATCCTCTTACTGAGGTACAAATAATCATGAATTCAACACTGGAAAATAATGTGTGCTGAAAGACTATTCCTTTTGAAATATTACATTAGGTTATTATAACAGGAAGAGAGTTCTGCATACAGTGGGCCTGAGTTTCCAAACAAAGCCAATTTTTTTAAGGACCTTGACTTTCAGATCTAAGGAAAAGTGGAGTTTTATAACTAAGAATTGCCTAAATTTTCCTTCAGATATCAATGAATTGTCAAAGGATTTGAAGCGTTGAACTTTTCAAGAACCTGATCATTCATTTAATTTCTGGCTCTTTTTGAATATGGTCCCTAGACTATACATTCTTTGTGGCTTGATCAACTTTGTCTCATGCCTGTGAATTGCTATTTTCATAGAGATTCATAGCTATGAAACTGTCCTGATACAAGGCTTAATGCCTTTGAAATTACATTTTTGTGTGAACAGATGTGCCTGAATAACATCCTTGGAAGTGGAGGACTTGGTATCTCAAGTATTCATTTTCCCTTTGTCGTTTTCCTTAATGAAATCCTCCAAGGACTGACAAACTCAGAGATAAACAGCAATTAATAATTCACTGTGGCCAGAGGGAAGGAACAGGCCGTTGCACTTCGTTGTGCAGATCTAACAACTAATAAACAGCTTGGACACAAAATTGAACGAGTTGGTCACCGGCTGATTCTTCCTCAATTGAGTCTCAGTTTGGATAAAATGAATGTATGAACATAACAGCATGTCTTCAGGAGGCAGTGTAAAGAACAGTATTTCTGCAACCATTGTCTTATGAATACATAAAATCCTTACAAGCCTTTAAAGCCTTATGAATAGAGCCTATTCTACAAGGAACATTGGTATTCTACCTCACCAAAATGAAGTTCTTTTAAATCGTCTTCTGTGTAAAGAGAAAAAACCCACTGTGAATTCCAGTCTGCTTCATGCCTTTTCTATTTTGTTGAGTCTCACTGTGGTTTTTTTCTATACATAGTACCTTAGAATTATTTCGTGGAGTTTGCCACAAGGGGAACAACTACTGCAACCTTTTAGTTATTGTATATGTGCATAGAGTGTCTCTCTCATATTCAGGTTCTCTGCCGTCCCCACTAAGGTTAACTTTCTTTCCTCGTTTGTGCCTTTGACCTTGCCTATTGAGGTTAAAGGAATGAACCTTCCTCTTCTCCTGGATGGACTAAAAAACCTTTTTTAAAGCATGGAGTTCAAATCAGTCAAAATCCATCCAAAATGTTCTGCTTGAGTCATATCATGCTTAGAATTGTCTTTTCTGCCTTTCACATTAAATTCAGGTTTAGTGGTCATAAATTCTAGGTCCTTCTGACCCACAACAGAAAATCATATTGGAACAAAACAGATGTGCCGTGATTTTGCAGCAGGCTACTCTAGTTCCAAAGGTTTGCACTGTCTTTCCTTAAGATCTATCAATGTAGTTTTCTTCTATTAATTTTTAAGGTCTCCTCTTGAATGAAGACAAAATTCTAGCACTCTTGATAGCTCCTCTGTGACAAGGAGTTCCACAGCTTCTTCTAATATTGCTTCAGGTGATTTTCATCCTGCCATATGCTTTTTTAATTTGGTTTACTTTGTCTTTTTACATCCCTACTCTGTTTGCTTTTCCCCTCCGCTCTGAAATATATTTTCCTGCTGTATTTCTTCCTTAGTTCTGTCTCTTTAATTTATAGGTTACTGGTCAAGTTTATGCACAAAGTTATGCACTGCTCATGCACAAACTATTTTCTTTTCCTTATTGTTTTTGCTTTCTTGAAATGAGCTATTTCCAATTTCTTATACTCTGTAGAGATCCAAATCTTAGCCACTTTATAACTTTGATTTGGGAATCTATACATGAAAAATATGTCTACATTTGAAAAAGGTGGGTGACTGATATCATTCTTGAACTACTCAGTACACAGTAAACTATAAGTTACATAGGCTGGGTACCAGATGATAATTTTCCTTTTGAGTACACCTGCATTAAGTACTGAATAATAATAAGTAATTGAATATGTAATTAATGTTTAAAAGTCACATCCATTATGCAGAGAGTTTTCTTAGAAAACAGGTAAACTAGTTAGTCATAGACTTCCACAAAGGCAGAACCAGCTTGATTTCTTGCCTATTAGCAGCAGTTTAAAATTCTGAACAATCAGAAGTGGGTTTTTTTAAGCTAGTGCATCTATTTCTGGTAGTAATCTGGAATTAAGCAGGTGTTTAATGGCAAGAATTTAGCACTTTTGCCTTTTCACTGAAAATCAGAAACATGGGGAGAATGCAAAAAAATCAGTTTAGCTCAGATTCTTTGGCAGCAGTTTTAAGGTGAATTTTGCACCGGCTATGGGCAAAGATTAAACTTTGACTAAATATAACATTTCTCACTTTTGGTAACATATGTTTTAGATATAAATATATATATGTAGTAAGGACTATGCCATTTTCTGGACTATGAATAGATTATTTTGAGGATTCTGAACTTACACTATTCAATATCTCCCTGTATTTGGTAAACAATCTTTCTCCCTTTTTTATTTTTGGTCAATTTTTTTCCATAAGCATGCTATTTCTTGTTCCATACACTTTTCCTTTTCCCTGAAAGCATGCATTATTTATTTTTATTTGTCAAAATTCAAGTTATCTTACAATGTGCTGAATACACTGGAGGGTTAGGTGAGCTGTCTCAAACGGCTGAGACATCTCATCTATTCTCATCCTGTTTCAGGAGAAAGCTGTGCTCTGTTAAGGTAGTTTTGGTTAAAATCTAGAGTCAGCATTCAGAACGTGTATGTAACTGGAAAATATTGCTGATGACAAGAGCCTCAGGTGTCCCTATGATACCACAGAGAAGAGAGGATGGAAAATGCGTATTCTCAGTCACAGGACAGCAATTTCAAGTAGTTCTGGTCTTTTTCAGAGATGAAGACATGAGGCCCTTCCAGGAGTCAGTGAGCAGTGAACAAATGTTACAATCACATTAAGTGTTTGAGAAAGCAGAAAGGCCTATCAAGCCCAAATTAGTTTGTCTATTGTGTTGGCTTTTTCTCAGAATCTCTGAGACTCATGCTCCATGAAAACTGTGGGTAAAATCTTCATAAGGTGTACCAAGTCTTTAGGTGCTTTTTGGGTCTTGTTTGGGTTTCCTGTGTTTTGTTTGGCCTATTTTTTTTCTGTGGGGTCTTCTGTGGGGTTTTTTTGTGTGGATTTTGGGTTTTCCTTGTTTTGTTTGTATTTTTTTGTTTGGCTGGGTTTTTGTTTGAGTTTTGGTTTTTTTGTGGGCTTGTGGGGTTTTTTGGTTTTGTTTTGTTTATTTATTATTGTTTTTAAATTCTTTTTTATTTTTTTATTTGTACTCTTATTGCTGAGTAAGTAGTGAGAAACAAATTCTAAATTTACAGGTAAAGAAATATGCTGGGAATCAAATGTTTTCAATGCCGAGGAAGCAAATTTGATCGTGTCTTAATTACCATTAATAAGCCACAAACTACTTCAGAGCTTTTCTCAGGCTGTACAGCACCAGGGAGGTGATGGGGTCGCTGCTGATATTTGTTACATAAATTCTGTGGAGTTTGGTGTGATGGGTATAATGAAAGTGCTTTAGACTGCGATTTTTTTTGTAGAAACACTCAGACTGCATATAAAAACCATAAGCATATCTCTAGTGAAGTGACATTTTCAAAGAGGAAGATAAGTAAGTAAACAGACACGACAAAGTCGTTTTGACATCTTGTAAAACTGCTGTTGGTCAGGAATTTCCCAACTTACTACACTATGGATAATGTCTTAAAACCCACAAAATCTCCAGGCTTTTCTCTTTGTAAATTTGCAGTAAATGACAGCAACTATAGTCGTTGCAAGTGTACATAATTATTCTTAAATATTTTTAAGATACAGTGATGTCCCATTTCTTATTAAAAAAGTATAATTTACATTTTTGCTATCCTCAGTCCCTCTGCACCATTTCATATCTTTCTTCCCCTAAGTTTTTCTCTGCCATGTGGATTACTTTTGGTTCTTCTACCTGTTTCTGCACACTGGGTACCAAGTTTCTCTGTATTAATATAACACTGATTTCTGGTACTTCCTACTGCCTCTTAAGTGTTCATGGGAAAAGAATCTCATTTCTCTTTCATCTGAGAACATCATAACAAAAAGGACAGCAAAGGTCATCAAATCCTGTCCCCTGCACCTGCAGGAAGCCCTGCACTGGGTATGTAACTCAAAAGGATATGCTGAACATCCAGTCCCTCTGCCTCTACTTTATAGAAGGGGCGAAGGGTTTTCAACATCTTACAACAACCCTCAAATACAAATCCCTGACCTAACTGACCAGTAGGCTTTAGTCCACAAAGTTGCAACCCCTAGACTGACAGGAAACAGTCATTTAATAGCTGTAGATAATGAAATTTGCTTTGTAGGGTAGGAAACCTGACACCTATCTTTTTAAAACCAGTGGAAGCACGACCTCTTGGGCAGACCTGTGGGTGGATTACCCGTTAGAGTTGATGACATTGATGACATTTAAATTCACTGTTCCAAAATGGACAGCAGAAACCTGGCCATACAAGGTATCCTAATGAGTGTTTTGCCATCAAGCAATGGGAGATTTTGCACCACTTGATGGTGGTAGGAGGGAAAGCTTCCCAGCTTTATACAGGAAAAGATAAGGAAGGGATTTTCCGGTGGTTTGCAGACTCTCACTCTCACCATGTATTGCTTTCAACTTGTCTCCTTGCTTCATTTAGAACTGTCCCTAGACAGCAAGGAAGATTAAATTTTGACTACAATTAATACCACTTCATCCATTACTAAATCAATATTCTTAGCATTATTTACAGCCTTGGCTATTTTTAAATTCCTCCAATGCCAATTTTACAGGCACATTGATTAAAAGGTGATTATAATCCATAGACATCTTTAACATTACTGTAAACTAAAAAAAAAAGAAAAAAAAAAGAAAAAAAACCCCCACAAATATCAACATTTTAAAATATTAATTTCTTTCAGCCAAACAATGTATCTTTCAGTGACAGTGTTTGTCAGAAGAAATGTCAGCTTGTCTGCAACTTTTGTCACATTTTCGAGTGGTTTCTGCTAGAGCTTGGGAGGATGTTGCAAAGTGTGCAACAGACCATGTGCCTTTGCAAATGTGCCTCAGACTTCAAGCAGTATTGATTCAGAGACATTATTCTGCTAAGGAAAATGTGCAAATCAAAACTTGAGCCTTTGCACCACATTGTCTCTGGCCATTGCTTTCCTATTTCATTTGTATTCGTCTTTGTCCTTACTTCTCATCGTAAAAGTGACTAGTTAATTCAGAAGGTTTCTAGGAAAAGAGAACAAAATAGGTTAAAAAATTTAAAGATTTTATTTAGTAATGATGACGTCAGTGATATACAGGCTATACATGTCTGCATTTGTTATTTAAAATAATGTACTCTCCCCTTACTTTAATGTACTCAGTAGCTGACGTTCAGATTGCATTTCATTTATTGAATTCTTTTTGATTCTACTTACTGTTTTAATTTCATCCTTCACCAACAGAAACACTCTAAAATTTGTTCTTCATATCTTTAAATCATTTTCCACCTTTTCTCATTACCAGTGTATTTCTGCAAATCTCCATTTCCAGAATATATTGAGAAGCCAATATGAGTTTGACAGAAAAAGGCATCACTGGAGGAAAAGGGAATATATTGTAACCTTTACTGGGATTGTCCCTCTTTACTGTATTGAGGATTAAACCTTTATAGCTGACTTCTCAATTCACTTATAATAGCATGAGCTGTAAATGTAAAAAACTTCCTCAAGTCTTCCTTTAACTGTGAAAATCTTTGGGTTCCTGGGACAAAGGTTTAAGTCTGAGGTGCCGCATTATTTAGACATCCATGTCTAGCTGCAGGTGGTGTTTCATGAGTCAAATCCTGTGTTTCTAACATCATTGTGCCTGACCTCAGTTTTACATGGCTGAAGAGAGTGGCACAGTGTAATTAGTTAAAAAAAAAGCACATTTCTGGTTTGAGTGAGAGATGGATTCCAAAGTAGCATGAGTTAAAGAAATGAATAATCCTTCAGGAAGGACTGATCAGTGCTCCCTGGTTTTAGTGTGAAACAATAAACATAGAGTTATTCCACTCTTTTAATGTTTGGATCAATTGTGTTTATACAGAATCATAGACTCATTAAGGTTGGAAAAGATCATTAAGATCATCAAGCCCAAGCACTAACACAGCACTGCCAAGTTCACCACCAAACCATGTCCCTAAGCATCACATCTACAGATCTACCTCCAGGGATGGTGACTTATCCACTTCCTAGGGCCTCCTTTTCGTGAAGAAATTTTCCTATCCAATCTAAACCTCTGCTGGTACAGCCTGAGGTCATTTCCTCTCATCCTCTCAGGTGTTATCTGGGAGAGGAGACCAACCCCCCCCCACCCCGGCTACAGCCTCCTTTCAGGGGGTTGCAGAGAGTGATAAGATCCCCTCTGAGCCTCCTCTTCTCTGGGCTAAACACCCCCAACTCCCTCTGCTGCTCCTTATCAGACTTTTGCTCCAGACCTTTCTCCAGCTCCATTGCCCTTCTCTGGACACGCTCCAACCCCTCACTGTTCTCCTTGTAGCAAGAGGCCCAAAACCAAAAATGGGATTTGAGTGTGACTTTACAAGTGATGAGTGCAGGGGGACAATCACTGCCCTGGTCCTGCTGACCATGCTACTTCTGATCCAAGCCAGGTGCCACTGGCCTTCTTGGCCACCTGGGCACACACTGGCTCATGTTCAGCTGCTGCCAGCTGGCACCCCCAGGTCTTCTTCCACCAGTCAAGTTTCCAGTGATTCTGTCCCAAGCCTGTAGCATTGCATGGGATTATATATCTGCCTAAAGAGATTTACTAGGAAAATAAAATAATGGATTTTCCTGGAAATCTAGTCGCCACTAAAGTTCCTTGGGAAGGTTCAAGCATCTGTCAGCTGTTGAACTATTTGTACTGAACAAGAGCAGATTCTAGTAAGTTAATATGCTGAAAAAAAAGGCTACAGTCTCCAACAGGCAGTGAGAAACAATTTTCTTGAATTATGTCTTCACTACAAGCCACCCTGGCCACTATCCTATGGTGACATTCTGCTGACACAGAATTCCACCTGCAAGTGTCCCTGGGGTCCGAATCTGCCGTCCCAACAACTGAGACAAGATTTCAACACTCCTGAGACCCAAAACCTTTCAAGCTGTATAGAGAGACACAATGCCATTTAATAAAAACTCTGCCTGATTATTTTTCAGTGGTTTTTTTCAATGCAGGTATTCTTTTTTTTGAAGAAATAAATTATTATGTGGGAAGATTATTAAGTGTAAAAACAGGAACCAACTAATTTTAACATTATAAGAGTGTTAGCTACTCAGTCATTAAATGTTGCACTGTCCTAGGTTTGAATTTGCATTTCTTTGCCTTTCAAGTAAAAAAGAGAAAACCCATTATAATGTCAGATTTGTTCATTTCTATTCAAACTTAAAGCCTGGCAGGACCACTGTGGTCACCTACTCTGATTTCCTGCATGAAAAAACAAAAATAAAATACAGGCAACAGAACATTATCAAGTAATTCCTATTATCGAGCTCACAGACAGCAGAGACTTTATTTTTCAAAGAATGAGATGTAATCTTGATCCTAATATTAAAAGCTGAATGCATAAACTAGACTGAAAAGACGAAGACTTTTGCAAAGTCATACGATTAACTCATTACTTCCACTCTAAATTTTTCAACTTTGAAATGTTCATTTGTTTTGTCTATACATTATAACCTGTATATAAATGACACTTCTCATTGTGTCTGACAGCTGAAAAATGTTTTGTCAGGAAAAAGCTCTTCCCACTCTACTGCCAGATTTTTTTTCCCCTCCTGATTAAGAGTAAGAGAAGAGAAGGAAATTATTCCACTGTTGCTGATTTTTATTAGATTTTTCTTGCTGAGGAAAAAAATTTCCACATAGAGTGCTCCATAAAACCTGCAGGGACTGCTTGTTTTCATAAACATCTTTATGCTTCACTTGTCTTTGGTTATTAAACCTAGTGGTTAAATAGAAATGTGCATCGGATGGAGAGTAAACCCAGAGTATCCCAGTACCTTACTTTTAAGCACCTATTCCACAGACTACACCTAGATTTAGGTAGGGAACACCATTATGTGTGTAGTTTGTGTACATATACATATAATGCATATCTACATAAATTTACTTGTATATCTGTAATTTAAAATTCTTTTATATTGTCTACACAAAACCTCTGTGTGGTCTGAAAACCCCACACAGCTGGTAAGAAGATGCCTGAAGTTAGATACTTTGAAAAACTGGTGATAGGAAGGTCACTGAAATCCTTTATTTCTTCAAACCTTAGCTTGACTCAGGTCTTCAGCAACCTGAAATCCATGCTGATCTTCCTACCATATAATTAATAACCCTTGATGGTTATTTTCAAGAACTAAAGAAGGTTTGGGGGTTTTGTCTTTTTTTTCCCCTAGAATGTCTTTTTTATTATCATCTATAGCTACCTAATGGCAATAACTCTTACAGAATATATGTACATTTATTGTTCTTCTTCAGTCTGAAGGAGAAACAAACTCACAGTTTAGGAAAGGTACAGTTATGGGATGGGATATTTCCCATCTCTCTATGAATGCTGTGTCATAAAATTTTCTTGAGGAGAAAGAAACAGAAAATGGCTTGATAATTTGTCTTCTGTGTGAGTATTAGACACTAAGAGTCCTTAATTTATGTTCTTCCAAGTTATTTCCAAGGTGGGATTCTTACCTTTGTATCCAAAAACTCTTGAATGTGTTTTGAATCCAGGCCCACAGACCTGATGTGAAGGGGTGCTCCCTGTGGGGGAAATGGGCATAGGTGGACGCTTGGCGGGGCACAGGGTTTCCCTCTCCCTGTTCCCTTGGTCATGTGTACCCCAAATCCTGTCCCTTATTGGTCACTTTGAATGTAGCCCATGGGAGTTCTGTACTTAGGGGGTGTCCATGGGACTCTCGGGCAGCTGTTCTGGGGTTGTTTTTGGGAGCAGTCGTTGTGGGAGTCCATGCCAGGCTCCAGCCGTGTGTGACTGGGAGAATAAAATCTGAAAACATCTATCAAATATCATCTCCTTGATTCTTCCACGGGCCAGGGCTGCCTCCAGGGAAGTTTGCAGACAACCCCGCTGAAACACTGGTGTGTCCACATCATGAGAAGACAGCAGTACACTTCCTCATCTCTTCCAAGTGAGCAGTCTCATTGGCCTCTTCACACTGTTGCTCAGTCCCAACAAAAAGCAGAGAAAAATTCCAATCCAGATCTCATCCTTCTTGGCATTCTGATTTTGGTGCATTATACTGTTAGTGGCTGGGTTTTAAAGAGAAAGCAGCTAGAGCCCAGTTTTAGCTGCTATTTCTGCTGTGCTGGACATGCCCCACGCCTATGTGATGGGGTAGGAAACTGAGCTGCCACAGCACTCCATCTCTGCACGTCAGGGAGGATGAAAAGACAGCTTAGGTTCCATCCAGCAGTAGACAGATGCTCACCAGAGATTTTGGGACATAATCTGTTTTGCAAATAAATACTTACCCCTACTCTTCTGGATCACACAGCTCTTTCAAGACCAGAAAATTTATTTCCTTGAGTTTCTTGAGAAACAAACCACTTTGTGTGACAGAAATCCCACAGCATAAGGAATATCTATAGCTTTTTAAAAAAGGTTCAAAATACAGTGAAGCAATGTTCCTTTATAATTTCATTTGTCTCCAGCTTGGAAGGAAATGGCAAACTGATATGTTCTCATTGCAGCCTTACTCAAGACACTAAATGAAAGCACAAGTGTTAATTTGTTCCTCTTCCCTTGAAATTCAAATAAAGTAGTGGATTTAATTTTTCTCTAAAGAAATATGAGTCCGTGTAGTACTAGATTAAGAACTGTTAAAAATGATAATAAGCTATTTGACAGCACATAGCATGTGATATCCAGCTACTGAGTGAAACTCTGAGAAGAAGCATGAGAAAAATTAAAAATTGAAGTCCACTTTGATGATAAATACATTAAATCTCCAAGGATGATAAATCATCTTTGAT
>VYZQ01048590.1:13628-24299 GCA_013400655.1 Mystacornis crossleyi | reverse complement strand
AAAAAAAAAAATGCAAATAAGCAACTAAACCAAACCAGCAAAACCCTCAAACTGGACCACTTACACATTATTTTTCCCAGCTACATAGACTCTTTTCCCACAGTCATCATTTTGGGTTTAAACATTTTTTGTTTGTTTGTTTGTTTGTTTGTTTGTTTGTNAAAAAAAAAAATGCAAATAAGCAACTAAACCAAACCAGCAAAACCCTCAAACTGGACCACTTACACATTATTTTTCCCAGCTACATAGACTCTTTTCCCACAGTCAACATTTTGGGTTTAAACATTTTTTGTTTGTTTGTTTGTTTGTTTGTTTGTTTGTTTTTTGCTATTTAAAACAAAGGAAAATACTATCTGTTTAACCAGAAATGATGGTTTTCTTTTTCTGTGGAGACCTGCTTGGAAAAGTAAGGTACATGCTTAGTCACTCCCGTTTAATCTTCCTGAGTGCCTTTGGGAACCAGGAAACCGAGGCTTCAGCAGAGCTGCTGGGCTCAGCTCTGCCAGGAGGCTGCCCAGCCAGCGGAACCGGGGAGAAGAAAAGGGAATGGCTACAGGCTGATCACCTGGCTGTGAGAGAGGGGGGAACAGCACCCTGGGGTCTGCATATTGTTCTGCTACTACATGAAATCATCAGGAATTAATTCAGATCCAGATAAACAAAACAGCGTTTGCCTCAATTTCAAGAAGGGATGGCAATAAAACTTATGGATTAGGAAGCTTCCACATGCCTCCATCATCCCCTAAGATATCTGAAAAATGCTGGTCTTATAAAACAGTGCACACTTTTTTTGAGCTGCAACTCTTGTTTGTGTTGCAGGATTGCTCCTCATACCCTGCAGAAACATCCTGCATGTCACTTATATTCAGAAACATAATTCAGAAAATCTGAATGTAGAAATGGCCAGATTTCAATCATTACTTTAATAAAAGTTTTGTTTTGCTGTTTGGGGTTTTTCTCCAACAGCATAATAAGGTTGTCAGTTTTTATTTGTGAGCCAGTTATTATACAAGTCAATTTACATAAAAGGCAATTTTAAGTTGAGAAATACAATCAAATTATTATGTTTCTTAGAGAATACCATGGGAAATTGGGTCTGGTCTGCAATATATAATACTTTGATCAGAGACTTAGGAATAACATAAGATCGGTGACAAAAGCTTCATCTCAAAATGAAAATGGAGACAAGTAACAATAAAGAGGAGTGGTCTGTGGCTTGGAGTGGTCTGTGGCTTAGAGTGGTCCAGATCAGTCAACTAAATAAAAAGTGTGCATTGTGTGCTTTAAAACAGCCAGTGTAAAACATACCTGTAGGGCCATTTAATTTACCTTATGTTGAAAAGAAGGACCCCTCTGAACTCAGGAAGTGAGTGCTGCAGTATGAATTTCCAGGTGACTTTCCAGCTGTATCAGATGTCACAGATGCAAACAAATGTTGTTTAATATAAACCTTCATGGTATAACAGCTAATTTTGCTCCATATTCAGTGTGGTGTGTATTACTTGTGAGTCCATCTGGAAGGCTGTGCTTGATTGTGATTTCCCCCGTTAAAGACATGCTGAACTGGTGAGGGCTCAAATTAAGTACTGGAAATTGATGGACTTAATCTGTCCGCTTAGAGTAGTAGAATTTGTATTACTGGCTTTTTAATCTGGTGGAGAAATATATAAGCTAATAAGCCATTAGCTGAAGTTAATTCTGAACACATGCAGCTCAGATATGAGCCATACTGTTGTTAGCAGTGAGAGAAATTAGCCAGGACAAATATGGAAGGTCCCCTGCAACAGAGTCCCTGCATAAGACTTTTTTTTTGTCATCAAGTTTGAGTCTTTATTCATGCTGTAGTTCAAACAAGATAACTGCATACCTGTTTCTGAAAGAATGTCAGAATAAATTATCACAGCTGTTCCCTTTATTTGGTTTGATGATCTATAAATCCTCTTAATATACCTTGATTATTGATTTTTAACATTAGCTAATTAAAAAAAAAAGCACAACTTTCAAGGCTATGCATAAACCTGTTTAAAGTTGACAGACACCTTGCTTTTGAATACAATTATACAATATAATTGGAAAGGAATAGCACATACATAATCTCAAAGAACACAGAGAATTTTACAAAATGAACTTAATAGCTGTTCTTGAGACATTTTTACTAGATATATCCATTCATAAACAATGAGAAATGCTGACTTGAATGAGCACTTTTGAGGAATTCTACCTTAAAAAGATACTAGAACAATGTGCTTTACTGAGATATCATAAATCCACTGACTTCTCATGAAATTCAGTTTCATATATACTTACTCTGTCAATGACTTTGGGGGTTTTTTGGTTTTAATCCCACCTTGGGTCCATTCCTGTGAGAAACTAAAGCCCAGCATTTAAAAGTTTCACCAAAAAAAATTGTGGGGTACTTTTTACCTTGAGGAATACAGTAAGGAATGTGATAAAAACAAGGAGCCAGCTTCAGAGGGAAATGTATAATGCTGAAATACAAGGAATATTAAATACAGTTGAGAAAAAATTTTGTGGAAAAATGCAATGACAGTTGCTGTACTAAACAAATATAAAATCTAGCAATAATTAGCATATCAAACACATAAGGATCAGATATAATACAACAAGGCAGAATTTTTACCCTGGATTACGTGGGCAGATCTAGGAATTAAATCCAAAATTTTCCTATCTTAGACTTGCAACTTAATTAGCTCAACCAGTAAATGAGCTTTTCCAAATCCTTGAACACTTTTTGTGGGGATTGAAGGCATTTTTTAGATTATTTTTTACCTTTTTTTGAAACTGCCGTGTCAAAAATACCAGAAGCTGAGTGTGTATTGGAGTGGCAGGGAGAGTTCACTGCAGCTCTACACGCTGATTTCCCAGAACAGCTCTGTGTATGACAACACATATGAGAACAGCATATTTTTACTTGCTTAACTCATAGCATGAAGCTGGATGATGAGTACAAAGCTCTGCTTAGCTGTTTCCAAGACTACTGCTATGTTAATGAAAACAATTATCCATGAAAGAAACAAAACTCTAAGTGACCTTAAGAGGCACAAAAATTACCTGAATTAAAAAAAAAAATCAGAATTCAGAATAAATTAGTAATTTGTAACACATCTCCAAAGAAATTGCAGAGCCCATAAAACTCGAGGGACCTCATCAGCATAAGGAGGAAAAAATGTTGTTTTGAGAATAATTGATTAGCACTGGGCTCATAGAGTAAGAGTTGGGGTACTTCTGAGGAGCTGTGAGTTGTGAGGTACAACAGAGCTTCAGCTGTAGGTAATCTCCCAGAGCCCTTGTGTGAGAAGGAGCTCATGGCATTTCATCTCTCCCTGTCTGTGAAGGCAGCATGCAAAAACCCCTGTGTGGCAAACAAGCAGAAGTGCAGCCCAAGGGTCACTCAGCCTCTGCCACCGCAGACACAGGTCAGGGCAAGGTTACTCCATCTCACTGTTTGGGGTAAGAGAACCCTTCCTGCAGTCTGCCTCACAGGTGGGCAAAGGTACTTGTAGGAGGTGTTGGAGCAGTGGATTTGGAGAGCCATTATTTCCACTCGTGCTTTGGTTCCCCATTCCTGTGAATTTCTGAAGATCTCACTGACTTTGACAGCATTTGTTTGTGGAGGGGTTCTGGGCAGGACTGGGGAAAAACTTGTCCCGTGTTCTCCAGATGAAAGCCCATCCCAGGTAAGTGTGAGAGTGAGACCCAAGGAGGGGCACAAATATCTCACTTCTATGCCTGTGGTGGGAGACTGGGTCTCTCTTTCTGCATATTTGGAGGGGATGACTGGGGGCTACGTGTTATTATTGTTCCTAAGCAACTCACTTGCTGTGGGAACCCCTGCTATGCCACTGCACAGAGTTTGCATTATCCAGTGTCAATTTTGTACTGGCAGTTTCTTGATTTTCTTTCTTTACACTACTGAAAGAGGAGCATTTTGGTGTGTGTTTTTTTTTTTTTTTTAATATGTTCAGTGAAACACACAGTGAAAGGTGCATGACAATAGAGGCTCCAAGATAGCTGTGCACTCATAATAACCTGTGTTCACATTTAAAAGCCTTAGCCCCTGAGTGTTTCTGTGAAAGCAGCATAGTGCAGGCCTATTTATTACCTGCCAATTGCATTTCTTAGAGTGGAGTTGCCTCTGAGCCAGAGTATTTTCTGCAAAAATGTGTTCCTGCGGATGGATGTGGGGGTGGGTGAATGGGTGGGTAGGCAGGGTAAAAGGAAGGGTGTGATGGGAGGACAGTGCCTAGATATTGCTGTAGAGAATATCTCATCTATTTATTCTTTAAGGCAGATGGTGCCAGTTGATTACCTCCACCAACAGAAGCTGTACCTGTTAGTGAGGGTGTGAAGAAACGTCTCCGCAGTGAGGGGCTGAGGAAAGGCAAACTAAGGTACTCAAGGAAGATTAATATGTGAAGGTTAAAGGGCTAAGGCAGTGTGAACCCTGTACAACACAGAGCTGTTAGTCTGAATCATGGGCACTGGTCTGCTGCATGTCCATGAGAAGATAAGTTATGCCCATCCTGTCGGAGGGGATTTTCAGAGCCCAGAGGCACAGTGCCACAATGCCGGGGAAAATTGTCCTGCTGCAGCCGCTCTGGTCATGTGTGAGTTCAAACCAAGGTGACTTGTCCAGCTCAGATTTCTCTGCTCTTTTGATCCAGCATCTGCTTAAACTGCTCCTGAGCAAATAGATTAGGATAGAGCTCTCCTCTGCGTGCTTGAGCTCCTTCCTCTGCAACCATCCAAAGGTTGTGCATCTGTCCCTGTGCAGCTCAGCACGGATCCCTGGCAGATCAGCCCTTCCTGCACAAGGTGGGGTTAATTTTTTCTTGATGTGCTTGCTGAGAGTGCTCTCTATAATAAATAACTATAATCAAAATGGCCTCATCGTAGAAGCTTCATACTGTTTCTACAGTCTTATGTTTGATTGCTTTCATTTCCACTGCATTGGTTTTCCCAGTGGCTTTAAGAGACTTATCTTGGATTTGCACTGACTCAGGGAAAACAGAATCAAACCATCTTTGTAAGATGTGGGGGAGATTTTGAACAAGTAAGGCAGGAAAAGGAGAATTTCTATAGTACAGCAAAAGAACACATGCTGGTTTATTTCATGTGTTGGCTCCTGGAACTTCACTGCAACACTAAATAAATTGCCTCAGCAGTTTCTGAAAAATGCCATTTAATGTTTGCTGGCCCCTGGAAGTGCTAACTATTGTCACATTTGTTGAAAATGCCAGTAAAAGGCTCCTGGGAATTTCATCCCCATGCCTGCAGCTTTGATAAGTTTTATAACAATCTGGTGTAGCACAGCATTTCTAGTAAGAACTACTGTGTTTGTGAGGCATTGAAAAATAGCAAAAAATGGACTTTAATCTTTATTCCTGTCAAGTTAAAAAATTTATTGATATACCAAATCCTTAAAAAGAGACAAAACAGATGAAAATGGAAGGAGGCTACATGTGTTCCTACACTCAAGAGGATTGAATAGGATTCCACTCACCATCTTATTTTTTCTGGAGACTACAGAAGAATTGTATCTTCATAAAATATAAAATTCTGGTTAAAGCCCAAGTCATGAATATTTAATTGAATCAGGAGTAACTCTATTGTAGAACCAGTCGGGGGAAAGAACAGACACAGTTTGGATATTTTGAAGAACTTGTACCTGAGTTATGAAAGACACAGATTCAAGTACCTGTGCCACTTGCTTGAAGCAATAGTATTACTCCATTAATATTTCAGACTTGCATTATAGTTGTAAAGCTTCATGGTGTAAAAGCTAGTTAGTGTTTGTTTACCTCCTGACACAAACGTCACCGAAATCAATATATTTTGCTGCTCAGTAAAAAAAAGAATAGCATATTTTTGCCTTCACACTTTTGTATTGTACTCTAGGAAAAAAAAAAAACAAACAAGCCAGCCAGCTTGATTACAAAGCCAAATTTTGCAATCCAGAATGCTGGTTCTACCTGCTGCCTCATGTTGTGGAAGAGGAAAAAGACAAAATGAACTGGTGTGAGAAAGAGGAAATATTGACACATATCCATACATAACTATTTTTAGAGTTGTTTGTCAGCTGAAACTGGCTTGATTTTCTGTGAATGTTTTTGTTTTCTTGTCATCTTCCAGTATTTGTCCACTTCTATTTCCATTAAGAATATCAAGAATAGAATCATAGAATCACTTAGGTTGGAAACGACCCTAGAGATCATCGAATCCAACTGTTAACCCAGGACTGCCAAGTCCCCACTAAACCATGTCCCTCAGTGTCACATCTACATTTAAAAGATATTTAGAGATCTTTTAAATACCTCCAGGGATGATGTGTCAACCACATCTCTGGGCAGCCCATTTCAATGCTTGATAATCCCTTTGGTGAGGAAATTATTCCTACTGTCCAATCTAAACCTCACCTGGTGCAACTTGAGGCCATTTCCTCTCATTCTGTCACTTGTTACCTGGGAGAAAAGATTGACACTGTGCAACTTCTTTTCAGGTACTTGTAGAGAGCAATAAGGTTCTCCATGTGTCTCATTTTCCCAGGCTAAAAACCCCAGCTCCCTCAGCTACTCCTTATAAGATTTGTGATCCAGACCCTTCACCAGCTCTGTTGACCTCAATCTTCCAAAATAAAATATTGTCTTCTGGAATAATTTTGAGATCAGTTTTTGCGTACTGTAGGAATATGTTAGTTTGCATAAACAGAAATAGGACTCAAAAGATTTTTGGATGTGTAGACTTTTGATAGAACTGCAAGATTACCTATTGAACTTCGAGATTCCTCATTACAGTACTTTGGCAATTTTGAAGCAATTTCAGTCTTCAGAACTGTGGCATGGTTGAGCGTCATATTTCTGCTTCAAATTCTTCCCCTGAAAAGTAGAGGCCTAGTGAAGGAATGTGTGGACTTTACAAACGTGAAGTTTTTCTTTCTTCCATTTTAGGGAGAGCTTTAGGACACAGTTATTCCACAGGTGGTAAATGTACCTACTGGAATTCTGCCACAGGAACAGTCTTTCAGAATTATATTAGACTGATGAGTCAGGATTCACATCTTTTCTTTAGAGATTAACAGGATGTCACTTGTCATAATACTACTGTCTACTTGCTTATTTGTCTTATTTTTCCAGAAAGACTAAAATCTGTATTAGTGTAGTAGCCCTGCTTGCTCAAAGACACTATAGGTCAAATCCTAGTAAAATAGGCCTCTGAAAAGTAAGAGGGAATGAAAATGAGCAAAAGAATAATAACTTTTAAAAGTTGCTGCTGAGACTTGGAGGACTCTGACTTCACTAAAGCTTCATTAGCTAAATGTAAAGTGACAACAATAACACACCTGCAGCCACTGTGGTAGTGAGAAGATATTTCTCTGTGCTTGTCAGGAACTATGAGTACCAGATCTATTTACAGGACATACAGAGAAATCTCATGGGTATTAACCAGTCTTACTCACTTTTGAAATGGGTCGCTTTTTAAAAAGTGCCCTAGAAGTGAAAAGCTTTTTTCATAGCATCAGTTCCATGAGTCATTTTATTTCCCCCCATATTGGTTAATATAATTTAATTTCCCTTTCTTCACCTGTCATAAGAGAAACTGGGAAGAAGGGTTGTTTTTCTCTGTACTTGCAAATTAATTGATATAATTTGTTAGAGGTTTCCTTCTTTCATGGTCCTTTCTTAAAATTAGAACCAATTTAAAAGTGTTCCTAGGCATTGCAGAATACATTGATTAGAGCTGAATTATGCGCAGTTGTGATCTACATTGAAATTTGCATGACACATCTCTCCTGGAGTGAAACTAAAAAAGGAATTTGAATCTTATGCTATTCTTTGCCAACAAATACAGTCCATTCACCATTAAATCCAATAAGTTGTGGTCAATATTTAGAACAGACGAATGTGTAGTTTTTTGAATGATTAGAGTAAAAGTCTCAAGGACTTACTTAATCTGTGCTAACTAAATAGTCTGTGCTTATTACAAGATAATTATTGGCAAGAACATCTTTATTTTCCCTTTTCTTAACTGTATTGCAGGAGTGTCTACAGTCCCCAGTTTCCACTTAAGACATTATCTTTGATAAACACTGTAAGATCTTGGTTGTGAAAATATGTGTGTGTAGAGCATGACTGCTGTGAGCATTTGCAATGATATAAGCATATGTCTGCTTATGTATGAAAAAGTAACAGGAGTACATGTGTTTTCAGGGGCTAGGGAGGCACTTCCCTTATTTGCAAGCCCACTGCAGCAAGCCTGAGCCTTCTGGTTTCACACAGGTTTCCAGCCTCATAAACAGCAAGTAAGACTGAAAGGTCTGGTATGAAGTGTTGTGGGGTTGCTGCCTGTAAATGGGAAAGGGTCAACAAGGCACTCACATCCCACAGGAAGTTACGTGCATGTTTACCTTGTTACATTAGCAAAGCTCCAATGAAAGCAAAAGGAGAAATCCAACAATGTCATCCCAGTTGGGTTCTTTGAGCCCAAAATATTGTTTCAGGGGACCATACAACTCACTGCACATGTGAAAAATCAGGATAATTTTTCTCCCATCTTTTTGCCACCTTTTTATTTTTTGTCTTATTTCAATGTATTCTTTCTGCATCAGTTTTTAGAAACAATTCATTCTTCATTTAAAAACCCTGTACAAGAGAAAATATGTATGTATTGTATGTGTGGAAGAGAGAGAGAAAGAAAGAGACAGCAGTTGTCTGTCTGGATCCAAGAGGAAACAGCTTCTCAGGTAGCTATCACAGTAAGGGAACAGCACATTTAGGTTGTTTCTGTGATGATATAAAATAGCATCTGCCCCACCTGACACCACTACACAGACAGCCTCTGATCCCAGATGGATAACATAAAAGCTCCATAACCTTGTGATACTGTTAAATGAAAGGTAGGTCATATATGGGTTCTGACTAGTAGGAACTGTAAGAATTGCTGCTGTGAGAGAGGGAGTAATTGCAGAACCTTCGCTCTGTAAGGATACAGCCAGGTTCTCCCATGATGGTTCATTTCTTCCCAACCCTTCCCAAACAGTGTCAGCTCTCTGATTACAGAAATGCAACAATTGAACTCTGAGAAAACTGGTATTGTCATGCTTTTGTAGATGTATTTTCCCTCAAATGCTTGCACAAATATATATTGGATTTTTGTTCGTCAAGCAAAAGCTCTGTCAAATATATCTGTGCTTTTTTAACTTTGGAAATGATAGCTTTCTGATCAAAGAAAACATTCATTTTCTTTTCATCCTGAGGAATAGTACAGTACTGGTTCGCTTCCAAATAACACCTCTCATGTCTTGTTGCTTTGCTCTTTCCTCAAGACATACAATTTACCATAGCAAGCTTTTCAATTAGGGCATGATCCAAAACTTTAACTACTCTTGGGGGAAAAAAGCTCAACAAAACCTACATTGCCTTCAGGCTCTTTCAAGCAGTTTTATGTACAGTTATTCACACAGTGGTCACACTTGCGTGACAAGGCTGCACTGTAGGGACAATATATACAACACAGCATTTCCTTAGGATATTAATAGTAGTTTTGGATACTAGGCAACCTACCTTTTCTTCTCCTTTTTCTTCATGTCAGTTCTGGCGATCAACTGTAAAATGTGACAGTGATTAGACATGGCAGCTTTATTTTGATGCACCAAAACTTACTCTTTTTTTTGATGGTCAGTTTTTTTGAGTTGTTTTTTTTGGGGGGGGGTTGGGTTGTTGTTGTTGTTGTTGTGTTGTGTTTTTTTTTTTAATCTAAGACAAAGATTCACAGCATCTTTGGGAATTAGCCACGTGATCCACATTTCTGACAGCTGCAGAGGGAGAATTTCTGTTCTCTTTCGTGTCTGTCTTCACAGCTTTTGCCAGGATGTGTTAACAGAAAGAACATTTCTGACCACTACACTACCGTGTTATCAGTGTGACTGGAAAATGGTAAAGAGAGAGACTTTAATTTTCCACAGAGTGTTCCAGCATCGCCCTAATGTGGGCACTTGTTCAATCAGCTGCCGAGTCCAAGCATCAAAGCAGAGTCTCTAACCAAGAAACATCCCTCATTGCTGGCCGGTGGGGTGGTGGTGTGAATGCCCACAGGGCAACCATAGCAAGCGTGGTAGGGAGAAAGGGCAAGAAATCCCTTACATGGAGGGGGGAAAGCCTGCCAAGAGGCACAGACAGCAGATTTTAAACGGGTTTCAGGAACGCTGGATGCAGCCGGTGCGCTCAGGATGTGCCTGAGCACAGCGCAGGGATCAAACTACCAGTAACTCATCTCCAGGTCTGATCCTTCCTGAGCTGCTGAGCGGAAAGTTGGGCTTCCTGCCGCTGTCGCCTGCGATCCGGGAGTGGATCAGCCCGACGCCGCGATCCCTGGCTAAGCCTGTGCCTCGCAGCCGCTCGTCTGCGCATGAGTCGCTGCGGGAGGCTCCGCGGCTGGAGTATTTGAGGGGCAGGGCAGCGGGGGAAGATGCTCAGAGCCTGCGGAGGCCGTGCGCCCGACGGAGCGGAGCCGCGGTGGGGCATGGAGGGGGCGCGGGCTCCGGCGCGGGAGGGCCCGCGCTGCTCGGCCTGAAGCGGGAGCGGGGCGGCCGTCGGGGCAGAGCCGCTTCAGCACCGCGGACAGCGCAGGGCGAGCACCGCGCCTCCGGCCCCG
>VYZQ01048590.1:0-12997 GCA_013400655.1 Mystacornis crossleyi | reverse complement strand
CCTGCCTGCCCCGGCCGCATGGCGAGCGCTTCTGCCTCTAGTTTCAGACGCTGCTTACAGTGCCAGGAACGGTGGCTTGTGCATTTGTAGCCTTCCCTGTTTAAATTCTAATCGGGCCCTCTGGGTTATCCCACTTGCCTGAGCTCCCCTTAAGTGGGAGTCACTGCTTTGTTGAGTGCGATCGTCCCGAGGTTCGGCGGGGCTGGGGCTGCCCTCCTCCCCTCCGGGCTTCCCTCCTGTCCGCCGGGGGATTGCCCTCCTGTGCCCCGGGAGGCTGCCCTCCTCCCCTCGGGGCTGCCCTCCTCTCCCCGGGGGCTGCATTCCTCTCCCCTTCCCTTCCCGGGCGCAGGGGCTCTCGGGCACTGAGAGGGTTCTTCCCCTCTCCCTTGGGGTCACGTCTCACCTCCTCCCCTCTTGCCTTAACACCCTTACTGCTCTTTTCCCTTCGTAGTGTGAAGCAGCGCTGTCTGAACGAGCAGAAACGGAGGAGGCAGCGGGCTACCAAGAAAATCAGTATTTTTATAGGGTCGTTCGTGATCTGTTTTGGTCCTTACATTATCACCAGGTTAGTATCCCCTGTCGGGGTGGGGGACTTTGCAGGACCAGGATGTCCTGTAATGCGCAGGTGCCCCGGGGTCTTACAGCTAATTTTGGGGTGCCAGAGCCAAACAGACCCTCGTGGCCGGCTTTGAGGGGCAGAGCACACACACACACGCACACACACACATATACACGCAAACACAGCCTGACACGCCGCTCCTGCCCGCACACCCAGTCCTAGGGCACAGCCCCGGCAGGACCTGGCTCTTGTTCCCTCATTGCAGCCGGGTCTGGGTGCCTCTGCCAAGAGCAAGTGGCTTTTAGGACAAGTACCAGGAATTAATTACCTGCCAGTGGGAGATAAAAACAGTTTAAAAGACTTGCCACCCTTCCTTATTAGCACAACCCTAGCAATAGAGAGGAAAACAGACAGACGTTCCTGATTAGCTTGGGGGTTTTTGTTTGGTTTTTTTTGTTGTTGTTGTTTGTTTTGTTTTGTTTTTGTTTTGTTTTGTTTTTTTTTCAGGCATAAAGCCAAGCTTGCTGCTATTGGAAGCTGAGTTGATATAATTTAAATTTGTCCAGGCTGATAATTTGTCAGATAAGAATTCTGTCTGGAAACATTAATGCCTGTAAATATATTGCTAATGGTGCAGCCTGGACTTGTGTTGAGGTGTCAAAATTATCTCTGAGGAAAACCAGTAATTAGACTCCTAAAATATATAGGAAACACCATGTTCCTCAACTGGACAGAGTACAGACATCCATCCTGGTGGTTTGCACCTTTTTAAGTGTCCATGAATCACTGTTGTTTTGTACTTGTGTAGTCTTCATACAATAGATGATTATTTTTATTTTTAAATCTTGCATAAACCAGTGAGCTGAAGTCAGTGTAGCTATATTGAATTGCAGCACCCCAGGATTTAGCCTTTCATCTCTAAACTAAAATGGGCTACATCTTTCACAATAGATTTAAAAAAAAATATTTCCCACTGCACAGTGTGTTCAAGACAGCCTTGAAGACTGCTGACTTGTGTTGAGGAAGGTGCACTAGTGTGCAAAACCTCTTCAAGGTTGTTGCCAAGCTGCCAGTGTCTGCAGCCACACCAGCTCACAGAAACTGGCCAGCTTTAGTGCTCTGATCTTACACAGTCACACACGTTTAGGCCATTTATGGTCAGTGTCACTGCCCTTTTCTGATAGGAGTAGGGGTTAGGTTAAGGCCAGTGCACTAAACAGACAATATTTTTTTAGTTTTTAAAGTGACATTTTTTCAGTTCCCATTTACATGTTGAAAGGGATTCCTTCCTGATTGCCTGGATAACTACATCTTTTTTCTGCAGTTGAAAGGATTATTACAAATATTAACATTACATCACAGAGTTAAAAGGTTAATTTATCACTGTTCAGTACATTTTGAGTAATTTTCTATTCACTTTTGCCATAATCAGGATGTAATTATGTTGAGTAAAGTGGATTTTGCCATCTTCTTTCCATCTGAACATTACCAAGCTCAGCAAATTCCAAATGTGGCCACATTTTTCAGGATGGGGGTTATTTCTCATAAACTTCTACGATAAAAGTTACTTCCTTCTTCAGACCTTGCATTTGGCAAATGTGAGGTGGTGCATTTTCTGTGTGTGACAAACTGGTACCTACTGAATCACTACAGAGAAGGCTGAGGGCTGGTTTATGGAAATGTGTGTCAAGGTGCAGCTTCTGTCTCAGTCACCAGGACTGAGCTGGTTCAGTGACAGCAGAATGGGAAGTATTTGGGGCGATGTCCTAAAAGGCTCTGTGTTCCAAGGACAAGACAGCACTACATAAAAGGTGGTGATGGAGGTGAGGTTGGAGGACTTGCTGCTGTGCTTGTTTCTCAATTCTTCCCTCATTCTGCTTTTTAGGGGGGTGGTACTGAAGCAGTCTCTGGGGAGGCAATGTGAAAGCTATCCTCCCTGTTTTCTTGCTCTTGGCCTGGTGACTCAGGTTGCATTGTGAGCTCAGTATTTGCTCCTCACTTCAGAAATTTGAATGAGATTAGGATCATTAGCAATATATTCGTCTGTTCTCTAAGAGACAACAGATGAATTTCATCTCTTTTGTAACACCACTTAAAACAAGAAAATTAAACTAAGATGCATTCAGATGGGTATTTCTAAGTCTGACTTATTTTGTCCAGATCCTTTATTTTATTAAAATCTGTGTAATTTTTCTTCTGTTGGCTTCAGTGCAATTAAGTTTTGATCCATACTGCATAAATGGGAACATAGCAATACATCTAAATACATCTATTTTCAAGACTGAAAGATACCTTAGTCTTCTTATTTAGTGTCTTTATTAAAACATCAATTGTGTAAATATCAATTATATTTTTCTTGTATTAGGATGATATGCGGGATGGGGTAAACCTAAGTAATCGTGTAGCAAGTGTCATTTATTGTACATTTATTTCTTGTATTTTGTCTTCCTGTTCTACCTATTTTGAATTCACTGGAACTTTTTCACAGCAGCTTCAATCAGAAGTCATCTGGGGTTTTTAATGCACTTGCCATAGGAATGATTTAACTTTTAGTCATAAAAATAAGAAATTTTCCTGTCACTTGTTGCAATGTTCAGTCCGAATGATGGTAAATCAGCTTTTCTATGAGGAGGGATTGGAACAGCTTCAAAAGTCAACACTCTGCAAGTTGGTGTTCTACATTTTGGAAAGAGGACGGAAGGTTCTTCAAGCCTCAAGAAAGCTTCTGATCTTACATCTTCAAGCAGTGATGTCTCAGAAAAGGACTATTTTATCTCCCAGAACATTTTCTTTTCTTCTGGGATGAAAAGAGCAAAGTAGCATACTCTTCCTCCTGCAAAAAGTTTTACAAAAGTTATACAGAAAATAAAAATTCCTCACTCTGTTCTTTCCACCTTCCTGGAGGGTTTGCCCACTGCAGATGAGCTGGGAGAGACATTTGCTGGAATAGTCTGAAGGACTGCCCTAACTTCTGTGGAAAAATTGTTTAACGTAGTTGCAGTTTCCGCCCCCATGATTAATACATCCCTCTCAGCTGAGGTGCTGAGGCCACTAATCATCGGTGAAGCACAGACCAGGAGACACAGGTCTGGAGGCAGCTGACTGGTCATATAATTATGATAAAAGTGTTTTCTCCTTGTTTTCTTTGGCCAAACTAGCAGTCAGCTAAATGCACACAAAAACTTCCACGGTTAAGTAGTTGTAGGTGTGCTCCTAAACATACTGTGGGATTGCAGCTGCCAGTCAGACGCCTCTGAGATACTGCCAGGTTGTTCTTCATACTACAGTGGTCTGATGTGAATCCACTTTGCATCTGTATTAATTCACCACAGTGGTGCAGTGAAGGTTTGCTGGTGAGGGGATGGATTCAGAAATCTAAACCAGGTTTCTGGAGTCATTTGAGATGCTGCATAGTATCCAGATCCTTTACCTAGGCTGGCAGATGTGCCACGGGACCTAAAGCAGACCTTCTGATGCCAATGGGGCCATGTCCAAATGTCCCAAGTGTCACTAGACAGCTCTACTCAGGCAACTGAGGTCAGGGGGTTTGGGTGCCCTGAGTCTCATGTGTCTATCTCAAGCTTGCTGTGGGAGAGAGGTAGTCAATTATGTCACCACCATTTTGACCACTTACTAGCACAGCTCAGTAAATTCAGAAAGTGAGCAGTAAACTGCAGCACTCTCTTATCTCTGATGCACAGAACCATTACCATTGAAAACACTTTTTTGCACTTTCCATAGAAAGAATTGATTTTGTCTCCCAGTGGCCTTGCTAGGAAAGTTCTCTGCCCTTATTGAACGTGAGGAGTACATAGCCCTTCTCCTGCAGGGACTGTGTACTGTAAGAAAATAAATGTTGAATGTTTCATGAAGCATGAGTTGAGCACTGGACTCAATGTGAATATAACACTCAAGTGTTTCCATTTCTCTTTAATGTTTAACAGGTTGATAGAGCTCCTTCCTTTTGTTACCATAAATTACTACTGGGGAATTATAAGCAAGTGCCTCACCTACAGTAAGGCTGCATCAGATCCGTTTGTTTACTCACTTTTACGTCAACAGTACAAAAAAGTTCTGATCAACATCGTCAACAGGATACTTAAGAGGGACCTGTATCCGTCATCGGGGTACAACAGTTCTCTCGACACTGAAAACGATTACTGCTTGCACAGAACAAACTGACAACATGAAAGCATTCCCCTTCCATGGAGACAGGTGTTTGCTGCTGCTGGAAAGCTGCCTTTCTGCTCTGATGCTGACAGTGGTGACAGTGTCTCCAGGGTGTGAAGGCTGCAGTAATGCGACACATTTCATCGTGGACTTTCATAAAAGGCTCTTCCCTGGTCTGCAGCCAAGCACAATTCATGGCAAAGCCTTGTCCCTGAGTGAATAGAGTTGGCTTGAGGGGTTTTAGGAGAGGTTTTCAAGGCTTTAGAGAAGCTTAGATAGCTCTTAATGTTTCATGTGTGAAGATTTGGTATGTCTTGGAGCATTCCATACCAGACATGATATTCCAGTGTCTTCTGGGAGCACAGGAATCCCCACACTGGAAGGACAGGTTCAGAGTCCTCCGTGCTGTGCATGTAACTTGGCAACCCAGGATCCGCTGTTAGTTTTGAACATAAAAAATAGGTCTTTTAATTGATTGATTTATTGTATTGGTGCCTCAAGTGAGTCAGCACTCTGAATCTGAGATTGTTATTATTATTATTATTATTTATTACTAGGCATCATGATTGTAACATAGCCTTTAGGAAGTGGTACATATATTTGATATGCCAGTATTCTATCAAGCATAACCAAAGTCCACATATCTGAGTTACTAATATTTAGCACTTCAGTGGTATGTGATTACAATAATTGCAGCAACTGTAACGAAGACATATATGGAATTTAGTTAAATAGCACTATAGTTCCATCACTGAGCTAGTAGTCCTATTCAAGCAAGCTTTTATTCAGAAAAAAAATCAGTAGAAGTAACAGATACCATTGTGTTTAAGATATATTACTTCAACTACCTGTTTTAAAAAAAAGGCTAAAATATATTAAATCTTTTTAAGGGATATATAATGTGTAAAATATTTCATGCATTGGCTATATATGGTGGATTGTCATAATACTGTACAATCTTTTCTTTAATAATGATCAATTAATTTGGTGATTTTAACTGACAACAAGAGATGTGAGAAATACTAAAACAGACCTGCTGCCAAGTGCCCAGAAATATAAAGCTGCTTTGTTATTATATGTATTTTTCTCTTTCATTTCTTTTTAAATTAAAACAGGCTTTGGAAAAATGTGGGAATTATTTTTGAACAATATTCCTCTGATTATATAAGACATTTATTAAAATTTAAGAATTCTATGGCATTCAATAAACTAGTATTTTCTAATTGAGTACATAAAAGGAAAATTAAAGCAATTCTAAAGTATATTTTAAGAAGAATAGAAAGAAAGATGACATTAAAGTACTCTTATTTTTATGTAACAACAGACTTGACCCTGTAAAGCATTGAGAAGGCTATTTCTGGTCAAACTAAACATATAAGCATGTGATTAGGTACAAATATAATTTTCTTTGAAGCTAACAGCTCTATTTCCATGCTGAAAATTAAGTTGCAAAACTTAACCGTTTTGCAAAATCAGTGTTGAGCAGTCAGCGCCTTGAGAGGGTTTTTCCCACCGTCCACAGTGAGGAAGGAGAATGTCTTGTTCAATCCCACTGAAGTCAAAGAAAGATGATGCTGCCTAACAAATACAGTGTTTTCTTACCTCCTGCTTTTAATCTCTGGGGCCTTTACGATGCTTCTTTTTTTTTCTTTCCCCCATGCAAGTACCTTAGGCCTCTGTGCTTTGCATCTATAATTCTGCCTGTGTTTAAATTGAATGTACTATAATGGTTTTGTCTTCTTAGTAAAGTATTTGTACTCTCTTCAATTTTGTGTAAATACAGTATTTCAGAAAAAAAAAAGTTGTCTGTGGAATCTTTTCAGTTTAACTGTCTTCCTGTCTCCCCATGCCCCCCCCCCCGCCATGCTGCTAGAAAAACCTGATGTTTCTGTCATTCATTTCAGCTGCACCATAAGGACCCGATAACTCTATGGGGAGTGGGAGGGATGCTAAATTTTCAGTAATTTTTTAGTCAGTTTTGTGCCAAAAAGTTTTAATGGCCTACAGTAGCTGTCCATGAATAAACATGAGCTTAATGATATCCACAGTTCTAAGCTTACCCTTGGTTTCCTAAGCAAAATGGTCCTCGTTTTGGGAAGGAATATGTTACATATAGTTAAGTGCATTAAATTGTCACCTTCAAGACATACAAATGAAATAAAATGTTATTATTAGAGAAAATGGTAGAGGAGAAAAAAAATAATAAACTTTAAAGCTATTACAGTAATAAACTTCTAAAGCTAATAAGCTATAAGCCAGATTTTAAAGCTATCAAACAGAACCTATTTAAAATGCTACCTCTGCTATTAAGTTAATTAATGAACGTTACATATGCCAGTTGAAGGTGTGCACTTTACAATACCACTCAATCTCACTAAGCATTGAATATTTCTGGAGGTGCTCAGATCTAGACAGAAAAAAAAAAGAAAATTGAGCCTGCACTAGGTATTGCAGAACATCTTTTAGTTTTCCTTTCCACATGGAATTAGGAAGCCAAAGTCTACGGTCCTGCAGACCAGAAACTAAGGAAGGGCAAGAAGAGCTGTAGCACTCTCTGTCCTGATTTGCAATGAAGTTTAACAGCTTTGTTTAGCATTACCAAAAAGCATCTACCCCTGCCAGTATAGAGGTAAATTGTTCCTTTCTTCTTCTCATTCCCTCCTCCCCATCAGAGAAGGACTTGATCTACTTTTCTAACAAAGCAAGAAACATTCAGTGAGGGGTCTCGCTTTCATTCCCGTGGCTTCCTGATGTAGGCAAAATTCATTAGGTTTGTGCTTCATTCACCATGCTGTGGGTTATTCAGGGATAGGAGGAGTTAGGGGGTAACGACACTCAGCCCCCATTGTTTTGGAATGCTCTAAAAAGTATCCAAAGATTTAGTGCTACATATATGTTACATGATGGGCACATTCACCAGAGGCTGTGGATTCCCTCTTACTGACATTTTGACATTTTAGATCAAACGGGCGGTACACAGTCCCGACAGTAGGGTTTAGTCTGGATCAGAAGATTTCCAACAAAGCTGAAGTGCTGTATCCAAAATGGCCTCTTGCCGTTGACACTCTCTTGCCAACTCACAGGTAGAGCTCTAGGAAAATTCATCTGGATTTCCTGCCCAAGGGCCTGGAGTGCCTTTTCTAAGAGACAAGAGACTGGCAAATACTTGGCAGGTATGTTGTGGAGGTGGAAATGCCACAGGGGGCAGCAGGAACTACCTGAGACTGTGATTTCCTTAGCAGGAGGTGCTGTCACCCACCTGTGGCTGCTGAGGGAAGAGGATGGCAAATTGTTAAGAGTGTGCAAGAGAAACATCATTTTCTCAGAACAGTAGGGTCCCCAAAAAGATCCTGGGCTGTAGTTTTTCAGCTTCTGGTTGCAATTCAAATTCACAAAGTCCTCTGCTCTTCCCCAAACTTGTATTTGTCTGCAGAGACTGGAGCTGAGAACTGCACCTTCTCTGGATGACATCCTGGACCTAATGGCAGTCAGGGTACAAACTCTGCAGCACAACAAACCTTTAATTAGTCCGTGCAACAAAGGAGACATTAAACGTTAATTCTTAACACACATTCACCAAAATATTTACAAGCCTGATGATTTGGATATTTTCAGGCGAGGTCCAGAATGGCATTTTGAATCTGCCTTTGCAGAAGAAGAAACTGAGTCTGTGTGCCTCATTTCCTAGGTGAGTGCCCTTATATTAATTTGTGACAAAGAGGGTCACCTCTTCCAAAGGAGAAAGGAAGCTTTTCAGGTAAGCTCTGAGACTGACAGGCTTAGTTTTTGAGGCAATAAAGTCGAAGTATTACTTAGACTACAGATTCCCAAAAGGTTTAGGTATGAGCTGACTCCCAGCCTGCTAAATCCTGACAGGATGGATGTGCTTCACTACATGTCCAAAACCAAAACTAGTTTTCTTGGATGAGAACTTCAGTGTCTTTGAGCTTAGACGGCAGCTGAGCACCGAGGACCTTGAATTCTGTGAATTTTCTCTCCACAACTTCCTTAGCCTCACTAAAGAGCAGGCATGTTATTCATCTGGGTAAATCATCACCTAATAAACTTCTGCAAATAATCTGTGCAGCTCAGTGATTACTGAATACATATTTACCTTGTCTTAATATGAGTAATGCTGGTATTGAACTTAAATTTCAGAGCTAATTGCAATGTTAGGCTTATTACATGGTTAAATATGTTTATAGTTGGAGTCTATGACCTCAAAAGCCATTTCCAACTTAAATGGCTCTATGATTTTAAGTTAGAATCCAATCCAAGTTCCTTAATGCAATGCTTGGATATGACCAGTGAGTGATCATGCTCTTTACAACTGTGGGTTAAAATTTGAGCTCTTTGATAAATTTAGCAGCACTGAGCCTTGTTGAAAAAAATTACCTGTAACAAGATATTCAAGCCCCTCTATGTAAAATGCTTAAAAAAAAAAAATCAAACCCAAAACACAAACTGGAGAGATCTAGTGTGAGTGGGAAGGTTTGACTACATCACCCAGAGGGCATATTTTCTGTTGTATTTGAGGTGCTTTTTTCCCCTCAAATTATTACGTGCACTTGTACATATGGAATGAACAAGCAACTGTGTGTCTATCTCAAAAACACATAGCATATTTCAGGACTGTGGAGAGCAAATGGCTTGTTCAGTCTGGTTCAGGAGGACACCTGGTTTGTGGGAGGTGTTAATTACACAAATAAGTTAGAGGTTCTGCTTTTTATTTTTGGAAAGTAGTCCAATTAATATTTAATGGCTCAGCTGGAGACACAGCAGAGATGACCTTAAGAAAGGTTGTAAATATATGAATATCTTTCAGAACCTGAAGCCTGGGGGAGCAAAATGTCACCTGGCACAGTATATGCAGCCAGCTCCTTCTCTGAGCTGGAGCTGCTTTCCCCTGTGGCTTATGAATGGGAAATAGGCCAAATGACTGGTCCCATTTCTGCACATCCCTGATTCTTCACCCCTTACTGTCAGATTTTCCGTGCCAGGACAGGAGGGTGCATGATGCAAACTTGGTGCTTCTGCTCTTTTCTCTAAGTGAGCAATGCATGAACCATGAGCTGCTCCCAGCCAGGCTTCTCATACATTCTCTATGCAAATGAAACATATTGCAAAGCAGGTATGTTAGATGTCATAAGGTCCATATGGTTTTAAAGGTATTTTTAAGTGTTGAGAACTACAGATCATTCCAGTCCACTGACACCACTTTTTAACTAGATGCTTTAAAATATTATAAACCATAACTGCAGCACCTTCATTTCAGCGTTCAATCCATTATCACAAGAGTGCAATTGTTGAGCAGTCCACTGTGGACAGTAAAGATGCCAAACAAAACCCAAAAACATCTCCTTTGGGACATAACCTGAGGTTTGTTGTGCATGTTTCATCCATCTCACTGCATCCTGCTGTTTTCTCGTGTCATATAAAGGTTGGTATCCAACAAATTTGGAGCAAACTATCCAGCATATCTTTAAGTTTCCAAGTTTCCTTTACCAAATGGATTGAAATCTTCAAGCGCTTTCCAAGAAAACTCCTCATGCCTAACACTAGAGTAGTTTTACTTAACCCACTTTCCCAATTTGATATTCTTTCCAACCAAGGTGTAGCACTCAATGAAGCCTGACCGTAAGTGGCAGACTCATTACCACCTTCTTTTCACTTTTATAGTTCCTGTCCTTACATGTCCAACCACTCTGTTCTCTTTGCTTGCAGCTGCCAGCCCTGATGCACATTTTCAGAATGTTTTCTGAAACCAAATAAATTGCTCAGTGCCCTTGCTCCATGACATGGAACTGGAGATTTGATTATGTACTTCGTGTGTGTGCTTCCACGGAAATATTTAAACATGTTTTAGGTTTTATGTTTCATATTTGTCCTTTATCATGGGAAAACAAAATGTTGATTGGTGACTTATGACCTTTGTGTTACAAAAGACTGCTGATGACTCCTTGCAGATTCATAGCTCAGACTGGCTTTCATCTTGAAATTTGACTTTCAACTAATCAGACCCTTACTGTTATCATAGCTAATGAAGCCTGCTTTAGGCATTTGAAATATCTTTTGGGTTCTCACACAGTAGTCTGAATACTTCATTATCCTTTTATTCTTAATACCTTGCTGGAAGACAGATAAGTACTAGAACTGCTGTTCTCAGGAGACCTGAGGCACAGGCAGATGAAAGACCACACAGCCAGGAAAAAATGAAATTGCATGAGACATGGTTTAGAAGATACTTAGGAATGGAAGACAAATAATGTCATCCTGAATCTGTCTGTTGATCTTTTGCTCAAAGTTTCTCGGGCATTTAAAAATGTGCTTCTCATAATAGTCAGGCATACCTTAGAGTTGACAGTGGAGCTTAGGATACAAGAATAGGATGCTCCTCCTCCTCTCATCCTGAGGAGCTTGCAGTGCCAGCACCATGCAAAAAAAAAGGAGTGGCAGACACTCCTTACTCATAAAACACAGCTGCATGTGTTGAAGTCACAGCTCCCTTTTGTGCTTTTCTAGAGGGAGCTTCAGTGGTCTTCTCTGGGTGTGACAGCTCAGGCTAGAGTCCCTCTTCTCGGAGAACACCACTTTGGCCAGGCTGGAATTTTGGTAGAAATTTGAGATGCTGTGTACGAGAGAGAGTAGACTCCATGTACAGGATGATGAAGTTCAGTGGGTAGGGTATTTATCACAAAGGAGGGGTGACACTTCTGCCTCTCTTCTGAGGGATGCTTATATCCCATCTATGTATTACATCCCACTCATTTTGTTAGTGGGCAGAAAATAAGTTCCCTGAATCAGAAAATAGGTTCAGGAAATGATCCTGACTTTACTGACTTCAGGTGGAGGCAAACCAAGATTTTACTCAAAAGTTTTCATCAGTAGAGTCTAAGTCTAAATTTGCAGAAATCTTTTGAGAAAATATTGTAAGACCACCTCAGTTATGAAGTCTGCTCACCGAATTAATCACATTAAAGAAAAAAAACCCTCTGATTCTTGTATATCCTAGTGAACCACCTTAACAGCATTAAATGGAAATGTGATCTAAGGTGTACATTTTTCTTCAAGTGACAACAAAGATATCAAGCAGACTGAAAATGCAGATGGTGTGGCTGTTGAGGAGCCTGCACTCCAGTACTCTGACAGTTGCTTACACCTTTGAGCCCTTTTCTTCCTGAGCTTTCTCATGCCTCTGTGCACACTCCTGCTGTCCTCTCTAGGATGGATACCTGTGGCTTGCTGAGCATCTGCAATCACTCCAGCCAACCAAATGTGGCACTTGTAAGCTCCTTTCTTCCAGACCCAGAGGAACACAGTAACAGTGGTTCTGAAAAGCAATTCTAACCCAGGGTATGTTCCTTCCTTCTTAAACCCTGTGTTTATTCTTGTTATTCATAAATTACCTCCTACTCAATTATTTTAATCTCTGGCCTTAGAGCTGAGTAGAGACATGAGAAGCAGTTGCTCTGAGCATCTCTGCCAGCCTGCCCTCCCTTTGCTGGACGGTCAGTCAATTCCCATGCTTCCTCTACCTTCATCAGTTTGTGAAGTTTCTACCTGCTCTCTGGTTTCTCATGCCAGCTGAAAGGCAGGCTGTTCAGATGCTTCTTTCCTTGATGCATTCCCTTGGGCTATTGTGATTGTATTTTCACTTTTTCTTTTCTTTTTTTTCCCCCTGTGGTTTTGGTTTTCTGTAGGGTTTCTTTGTTGTCTTTAATCAGTTTTCACCAAGGGCCTTTTCGGTTTTTAATTTTGTGCAGCTGAGCAGGATTTCAAAATGTGAATTAAACAAACTAGGAGGAAAGCTGTGCCCCTCACTCTTTTGGGCTCAACAAAGCAAGCTGGTAAAGGAATAAAACCAAGAATCTTACTGAATCTACTTTGTCCCTTGGGATTACAGCCTACCAATTTCTGCAGTCAGTGGCACATAGAGAGTACTAATATGACTATTGTCACATTCTCACTTTCAGATAAAATTACCAGATATTCATTTATGGGTGAATCAAAATATTCAGCATGAATTTCTCATAAAAATAAAATTCTTACTGTTAGAGCTTCCATAAAACTTCCCACCTACTGTCCTAATAAGCATAATGAAGGGAAGATTGGATGGAAATGCAACCTACCCCATGTGGATATGTGGTAGTTTGAAGCTGAGTTGATGGACAGTTGTTTAGACCAATAACGCTTCTCGAAATTTATATATTTAAACCACGTGGAGACGTGGGAATTTCCCTCATGAGTTCGAGCCTCCCGCGGGGAGCG
>VYZQ01048588.1:0-12297 GCA_013400655.1 Mystacornis crossleyi | reverse complement strand
GGGGGGGGGAGCGGGAGGGGGCCGGCCTGCCTCAGAGGAAGTCAGCCTCCAAAACCTGCTTCAGGAATCCGTCCGTCCTCTCAGCGAGGTGGCTAAACAAGCCTGCCCTAAGCGCGCCCCCCGGAGAAGCACTCGCACTCGCCTGCATATTCCCCGCTGCGCTCTTTCTCCCGTGGGGGTGGTCGCGCACCTGCTCGGTCCCTTCCGGCTCGCGCCGCCGCGATTGGTTGGAGGACTGTGTGGGCGGAAGTCCGCCTGAGGCGATGCGCACGGCACGGGCGAGTCCACCGCACCGGACGCGGGGGGAGCGGGATGGCCCACTCCAGAATCAGTCTCTCCCCCAGCCGCTCCAAGCGGAACCGTGGCGCCGCCACCCCCCATCGCGCTGCTGTAAGAGAAAGCGTCCGGCATTACGCCGCCCCGCCCTGCGGCGTCGTCAGCACCCGGGAATGCAGTCGAAAGCAGCCCTTGGTACCATGGACGGGGCAGCGCGGAGCGCGCCCAGTGCGGCGCAGCTGCATCCGGCTCCACCGCTATTGTCCAGAAGCGGGACCGCTGTTACCCGCGCAGAAGCCGTTGGCAGAGTGGATGGCTGGCGGGGCAGGGATGCACGTGAAGCAGTGGGCAGATGTTGCGGGGCCTCGCGGCTTGGCTCATCGTTTTGGCGGGCCGGCACGGGGGCGGGAGCCGGCGCCGCGGCCTCTGTGCACGGGCCCCCGTCAATCCCGCTGGTTTCCCGTGTTCACCTTTCCCTTCCGCCCCTCTGTCCTTTGTTTTGGTCTTCGGCGTCCGCGGAGTGCCGCGGTTCCAGGTCCCCTTGTTTTTCCACCGCTTGTAAAAGTGCACAATACTATCCTCCACGTGGTTAGCAAAGATTTAGCAGTCTCATGACCTCGGGAAGCGAAATCAACAGTTTTCAGCCCGATTTTTTCCCAAGTTACCACTTTAAAAGCACTCGAACAAGTGGCTTCAAATCCGTGGGTCTTACATCAGAGTAATGAAGTTTTTAACGAAAGCTTGTCCTACTTAATATCGCGCTTGCTTAGCATTAGCATCCGTATATTTAGTATAGCTTTGTTATTAACGAGGCCAGAAACCTTGGAAAAAGTTAACTCATTTATTAAAATTAGCAACTGAGGACGGGCACCCAGGATGAGCCCAAGCCCCGTGTCACAAGCCAGAACAAGCCACAAAAAAAAACAACCCAGTGCGACACACACGGTGCTCCTTTGGACCCTGAGTTGCACCAGAGGACCAAGGAAAAAAAAAAAGAGTATATGAGGTTTTATAGTCTCTGCTGTCCCCTGATTGGTGTGCTCTTGATCTGTGCTCACTGATTGGTCTATTTCCAGTGTCCTGATTGGTCTATAACAAGGACCATTCCTGACCAATCATTTCTCAAGGGGCTTATCTCATTGGACAGCTCGTTGTCCACTTATAACCCAGGGTGCTGACATCACTCATGATGTAATATTTCCAGAAAGTTCTTCTCATTAAGTCAATGGGGTTTCTGTTATAAAGCCACCTAGTGGTCAAAAATGCGCATTGCCTCCCATACACCTGAGCACTTCATTAATTTATAACCATTTTAACTTCATATTGCACTAACTGTTTTTAACTTACATCCATTAAATAACTTTATGTAACAATTCATCAACTCATCTTCATAACTGGCCTATGAAAGCCAAGTCCCTTATAACAAGTCCCTCATCTAAAACTTTGATCGGGCCTTGGCCCGCATCAAACATTTTCCTAAACAGGACTTTCATAGGCTTGGTAAATTTTTATTAACTTCCGGTACTTCTCATAAGTTTCTTTAGCTGTCTCTGGAGCTTCTTTTTGTCTATTGGCTCACACAATCATGGTTTTTTCTATTTTTTCATCATTGAATTTTTCCAGGGAATTTTGGACAATGCTCATGATCATGCGAATGAGACAAGGGATTATACAGGGGAGAAAAATAATACTCATTAGCCCACCTCCTACAATTAGCAAAATTTTTTTCCACCACTCTCCTCCCAGGAGACTGGCCCACCATCCTGCTTTTAAAACGGGAGTCCACCTTTGGACGGGCACATGTGCAAGTTTCCTGATATTAGTGGTGATATTTTTAATGGCATCCCCATGATCATCAATTTCAATACAACATTCAGAAGAATTAAATTTCCTGCACACTCCTCCTTCTTCAGCTAATAAGTTATCTAGTGCCAACCGATTTTGATAAACTGCCGTTCTCATTTGGTGTGATTGGGCAGAGAGCAAATCTAACACAAGGGCCGACTGATTGCTGATAATTTCAAGCAGTGCCTGTAATCGAATAATCCGATTTAGCATATAGATTGGGGTCCTGTATCCCCACGACCCGTCTTGGGCCCAAGTGGCAGGGCCATATGTAGCAATGATTCCTTTTGGTGGCCACTCATCTTCCCCCCATTTCTGGGTTCCACCAATTAAATCCCTCTTTTTGTGTCTTAATTCCAGCTCATCATATAAAGGCACCCTAATTGCTGTCCTTCGCCTCTTGGAAGCAGGAAGGGTCTGATAATGCCCAGTGTGCAGCTTCCAACCGAATCTTTTGGTAGCATTACATATGCCATTTTCCGGCACAACCAAAATAGTTCTTTTGGTGCCTTCCAAAATCCTGGAGGCTTTACTGTGGTGATGCCATTTTTATTCCAAAATTTAGCAATTTGGGGCTCATCAAGAATAGGATTTGGTTGCCTGGTAATGCACTCATAAAGCTTTTCTCGTTTAATATAGGAGCATCCTTGGTTTTGTTTTTGAGACCAATATAAATCAGATACCCAGGGAACCCACCACTGATGGGTGTCATTGGTTACCAAATACTGCTTGCAGGATAACTCACCCACATAAGAAATTAATTTTGAGCTTCTCCTCCATAAGCATTCCTCCCCAATCACCTCTGACCTAAGGCTCCACACCTCCTCTTCATCTCTCTCATCCTTTTCTGGCATTGATTTGGAATCCTTTTCTTTTTTTTCCGTCAGCTTCAGTATTTCCTGTGGGCTCAGAGCTATCCCTTCCCATGGCCGAATTTTGGCCATTCTATTATCCCTGCAAATCCAACAATCGGTAACATAGAATTCATGACTTATTCTCTCAACCAAATCCAAAACCAGATTTTTTCCACTCAGAATTCTCATTCCCATTCCTTTTTTGACTACTCCTTTTACCTCTTTTTCTTTAATCAGATCTGGTTCGTAAACTCCCTCTTTTACTTTCTTTTCTTTAGGGCTTTTTTCTGAGCAAATCCATTTTTCCCTCATAGGGCATTCTCCAAGCAGTTTTTGTTTAAAATTTCCTATATTTTCAGAGAGCAAATATGTCTTGCCATCCTCTGTACATGTTTGTAATTGTACAAGATCGATACAATTAGGGCTCGGGTTGGTGTGTATTTTTAGGACAGCACTCCGAGCCTCTCCCGCATACAGGGGATAATAACACTTTTCACAGGGGTTTGCTTGGCTCCCCTGGATACTGATCATTAAAAGCCCCAACATTAACAGGGGTCCAGTACAGGGCACTCTCCCAGTCACCATATTTCCCACTCCTCTCAGGAGTTGTTTACAACGTATCTGTAACCCCAGATATTTTAGGTTAGAGTGTATCCTGATCCGGTCTTGCCCCCTGCAATTCGTTCTTACTGGGTACTTAGTTTCCTGCAGTGACTTGCTTCCCCTCTTGTATCAACCTGTAGCTTTTTCTTTTTGGGCCTCATTGCTAAGGGCGTGGGGAATGCTCTATCCTCTGGGGTTTTTGGATTGTTACGATCTGTAGGAAAGAGTACCAGAAGCTAAAAATTATTTTTAATAAATATATATATATTAAAATGGTAATTATAACAGTTTTGATTTATAACAGTTAAAACCTTTTCATAAATATCTCTGTATAGTTAAAACCTTTATAAATAATTTAAAATTTTGTTAAACACTACCAACAGTTATAATAAATATCTTAAATCATAATTATTAATAGAACAGTTTTTATTTAGATCTCCAACAGTTAAGTCAATGCTTTTCATTGCTCTCTTTGGGTTGTTTTCGGATGGTTAGCTTCGTATCGGTTCTGTTGGCTACTGCCCATTCAGTGGGAGCTGATACCAGGCCTTTGACTCTGGTAACGTGAGTCCATCCTTTTTCCTGTGTTCTTACAGCAGTTTCTGTTGTTAATAAAACCTGAATTCCCATCTAGGGGTTAGTGGTTGTTCCTTGCAAACCCTAATCAGAACCCAGTCCCCTGGCTGGAATGAATGTATCTTAAAATCAATTGGCGTGCTTTGGGGAAGGTATCCCTTCTTTCTTAATTCTTCCAGGGTGCTTACAATAGTTTGTACATACTTTCAGATGTCTTGTTCCCCCTCTTCATAAGTCCCAACTCTATCTGAAGTGATTAAGAATCACAGGCCAAACATGACCTCATAAGGGGAGACACTGAGGCAGCTCTCAGCCTTGTTCTTATTCACATTAATGCTAAGGGGAGGCACTTTACCCAGTTCATTTTCGTCTCCTCTACCAATTTTGTAAGCATTATTTTTAAAGTTTGATTCATCCTTTCGACCTTTCCAGAACTTTGAGGCCTCCATGGAATATGTAGTTTCCAAGTGAATTTTAATGCCTGCACTACTTGATGTAAGACTTTCACCGTAAAATGAGGTCCTGTATCAGAATCAATGATATTGATGATTTCGTATCACAGTATTATTTGTTCAAGTAGAAATTTGCTAACTACACTAGCAGTAGCCTTTGTAGTTGGAAATGCCTCAACCCAATGACTCAGATGGTCCACTATGACTAGTAGGTACTTATATCTTTGGATGTGGAGAAGCTCCGTAAAGTCCACTTGAATGCTCTGAAAAGGTCTCCAGGCTAGCTCCCTCCCACCTGATGGTGGTTTTCTCATAACTTTTCTGTTAATATTTTTGACAAATCACACATTATCTCGTTTTAGTCCGAGCAATCTCATAAATTCCTGTACATGCATAAGTTCTCAAAAAGTTGTCACAGAGGCCCTGCGTGCCCCAATGCATGGAGGCATGCATGCTTTCTAAAATTTTTCTGGTCAGAGCCTTGTTGAGAACCTGCCTCCCATCTGGCATCATCCATTCCCCTCTGTTATTTTTGGTCCTGCCATGCTTCTGCAGTTCCTCCTGCTCTCGTTCACTAAAAGTTGGAACATCTCTCTGTCTCTGTCCCCAAGGTCTACCAACTGTAGAACACTCTCACTCTCTTCTAAAGCTGCTTCCTTTGCCATTTGGTCGCCCAAATTATTTCCTCGTGCTTCCATAGACGTTCCCCTTTGGTGTCCTTTTACATGCACCACTGCAATTTCTAACAGATCTTTCAATGTCTCTAGTACTTCTTCTATGATGTTTTCATGGACTAAGGTTTTACCTTTTGAATTGACATATCCCCTCTCTTCCCAAATTTTGCCAAACATGTGCACCACTCCATAAGCATACTTAGAATCAGTGTAAATGGTTCCCTTCTTATATTTCAGCCACTGTAATCCTTTTAGCATAGCATAAATTTCACAGCATTGTGATTTTTGACTGGGAGTTTTCCCTTGTCTATCACTTCCATGCGCTTTCCATTCAGTACTGCATATCCTGATTTTCTCTTTCCTTCAATTACCCTGGAAGAGCCATCTCCAAATAATACCTCTCCTTCCGGTAGTGGCCGTTCATGCAGATCTTCCCTGACATTTGTCTGCAAATCAATTACTTCCAGACATTCATATTCTAAGTTCTCTTTCGGTTCCACATACAGGGCAGGATTTTCAATGAAGATTTGTCATGGCCAATTCTAAATTTTCAATATTAGTTAACATTAATTCATATTTTAATAGTTTGCTATCTGTAATCCACTGTCTCGCTCTTTTGCTCATGATGGTTTTTAAATCATGGGGGGTGTACACTTTGATCTTGTTACCAAAGGTTAATTTGTAGCCTTCCTCAACTAGAGCTACAGTAGCAGCTACCACCTGCAAGCATGTTGGCCACCCTCTAACCACTGGGTCCAGCAATTTAGATACATATACAAATAGTTTTCTAACCGCACACCAATCTTGTACCAGAATGCCATAGGCTATTCCCTCCTCCACATTGATGAGTAGTTCAAAGGGCCTATCCAAATCAGGCCAACTCAAAACTGGAGCAGTCATTAACTTTTCTTTTAACTCTTTTAACCGTTGTTCTTCTATCTCATTCCAATTCAAAGGCTCTGGTTCTTCCTGTACAAATTTATCATAAAGGAATTTAACCAATTTTCTGTGCCCATCTATCCATAATTTACAGTATCCAATTAATAACCTAATAACTTCCATACATCTCTTTTCGTCTTTGGGGCCGATAGTGATAGTATCCCTTGAATTTGATCTAACATCAATTTCTTATATCCCTTCCCAAGCAGATGACCTAAATATTTTACTTCGAGTTCTACAAATTGCAGCTTTCTTTTTGAGACTTTCAAACCTTTTTCCGCTAAGAAGTTTAACAACTTTGCTTTTGTATCCCGAACCTGTCCCTTCTGTTCTCCTGATATTAACAGGTCATCTATGTATTGCAAAATTTAGGTGTCTTCTGCCGGTTGAAATTGTTCCTCCAGTGCTTGTTGGAATAGATTGGGGGACTTGGTGAACTCCTGTGGTAAGCGGGTCCACCGAAGCTGTTTTTTTTTCCCATATTTTCATCTTGCCACTCCAATGCAAGCCAATTTCGGCTTTCTTTTTCCAGAGGGCAGGCCCAAAAAACGTCCTTTAAATCTATGACACTGAACCATGTGTGTCTCTATGGTACCTTACTTAATAATGTATACAGATTAGATATCACAGGATGTCATGATATGGTCTGTTTATTAACCTTTCTCAGGTCTTGAACTAATCGATATGTATCATCGGATTTCTTTACAGGCAATATGGGAGTGTTATGTGGAGACATGCATGGTTCTAGGATTCCATCTCTGATTAATTCCTTTATCACTGGGGCCAGCCCTTGTTTGTCCTTGGCAGAAATGGGATATTGTTTTACCCTAATCGGTGGAATTTCTGATTTCATCTTTACTTCTATAGGAGATATATTTAGCAGGCTGCAACCTCCTTCCTCTGCCCATACTTTACAATCTATTGCACTCATCGTCTGAGGTAAGCACCAACATTTTCGTCACCATTTGTCCCTCCTTGGGAATCACCCCAATTCCAAGCAGCACTTGCAGGTCCCGGCCTAACAGATTGCACTCTAATTTGGGTAGGTATAGCAAATTAATACATCTCTCTCTAGAATTTCCCCTTACAATCACTTGTTCTATGATGGCCACTTCAAATGGATCATTACTAGCACCTCTAACTTTGCATTTCTGTCTCCCTAATCCACATCCCTTCAGAATTCTTGAAACACATGATCGGTCTGCTCCAGCATCAACTAAAAACTCAAATTCTTCCCCCTGGGGACCGATTTCTAGATTTATCTATTTCTCGTTCCTGCATTTGCCCCAGGGGATAGAGCCCCTGACACCCCTAATCCTCATTTATTCCAATTTCTGTCTCTTTGTAAATCCTCCTGTCCCTCTTCCACTTTGGACAATTCTTTCTGAAGTGACCCTTCTCTCCACAATAAAAGCACTTTCCATCCCTAGGACCTCTATGAGTCTCCGAATTTCCCTCTTCCCCCTGTCAGTTCCCGTCGGCTCCTCTTTCTCTTTATCTTGGCTCTCCCAAGCTACTGCCGCCATGATTCTTGCTTTTGTTTTTATTTTCTCTTCGTCTCCTTAGATAGACCCTCTGCGTTTCCCACAGCAGCTCATTCAGACCCTTCTCCTGCCAGTCGTCCATCTTCTCTAATTTTCTTCTAAAATCATTCCACGATCTCGTAATAAATTGTACTTTCACTAGCACCCGTCCCTCTGGGCTTTCAGGATCGACGTTGGAATATAACTGAAAGTTTCTTTTGAGTCTTGCCAACCAAGCACTGGGTGATTTGTCTTTCTCCTGCTGACTGTCAAAGGCCAATTTAGCATTACTGCTTCTTGGGACCGCCTCTCGAATTTCTTTTATAATTAATGTTCCGTAGTCATGCATGTTCCTGTGACCGACTTCATCATTTGGGTCCCAATTAGGCAGATTAATAGGCACCTTTTCCTCCCCGGCGGGGCCAGGCCCGTTCTCCCTTTCCCAAATCCTCAAGCCGGCCATTCTTATCAGTTGTATCTCCTCAGGGGAGAAAAGGATGCCCAACATTGAATTTAGTTCCTCCCAAGTGTAAATACTTGGGCCTAAAAATTGATCTACTTGGTTGGCAGTACCCATCGGGTCCTGTAATAAACTCCTGACCTCTTTCTTAAAACCTCTGACCTCAGAGGCCATTAGGAGGGCGTTCACGAGCCCTATTCCTCCTTGGGCCCCTCCCATGGGGACCTCTCTCAATGGCAGTAGATTCTCTACTCTCTCTTACTTCTGTAAGCACTTTCCCGCCTGGTACCACGTATTATGATGATGACCATTTGCGGCAGCAGCTATTTCTGGCTGTTTCTCCACCACCCTACATTAGTAAGAATGGTTCACTACTTCACCTGGGAGATTTTGAGAACTCATAACCTTCAGTTCACCTTCCCTATTCAGGGATGTTACTTCTAAAAGAGCCTGGGGCATCTGGGAAGGGTTAAAGGGGGGATGCTGGGGTACAGGAGGGGCAGGGAGGCGAGCTAGTGGGGGGGGGGGGTGGGGGGGGGGGGGTTGAGGTGTGGGAGAAGCAGGAAGAGGTAAAGGAGGAGCTGGATGGTGAGGTACAGGAGAGGGAGGATGGGCCACTGGAGGGGGAGGACGTGGGAGACATTCCAAGGAGTGGGTCCCACTCCTTTTTAGACTCTTGTTTTTCTTCTTTGACTTCTTTGGATACTTTATATACTCTGATCTTTTTGTCCCAGATCTCATTTTCCAGCATTTCGCTCAGTGGGCTATTGGGTGGAATGTCTTTAAGCTGAGCCTTTCCCCTTCTAAATCTGCAAGAGCTCTTTCCCACACACTGGCCCATATTAAGTCTTTGAGGGAAACAGCTAAGTGAAAATAATAAGGAGGGGCGGGAGGGGGAGTGGGGTTTTTTGTTTTTTGTGGGGTTTTCTTAAGTTCTATAAAACAATGATTAAAATTCTGTAAATTAACTAGAATATATGTGCAGTGTAGGTAAGGCAGGTGTGGGAAAACTAGAAGGGCTATGGATGGGAATGGGAGTTTAATAAATCCCTATGAAGGGAACAAACTATGTGAACTAAGAAGAAAACAGTAGTCCATGGGAAAGTAAACAACCCATGGGAAAAAGAAAGGCACTGTGGGAATTCAACTTAGAAGCAAAAAAAAGCGGCTCAACCGGATGTTTTGCCTGGATCTTTCCGGTCTGCCTTACTGACATGATTCACAGGTACCACCCTTTCCTGGAGGGAACCCCCCCTTTTCAAGGTACAACAAAATGTCTCCCACCAGCCACCACAAGAAGTTTCTCGCGCACTACAACTGTTCACACCAGCCACTATGGCCTATAATGGCTTCCTTCCCTGCTCAGTGACCAAATGGCCGCTCCCCGCTTCTGAGAGGGATTCATGTACAGCAGCCTCCACTTAGAATCAACTGCTCTGGTCTCTAAAAAGTAAGACACCAGCTCCAGCAACTAACCGGCTTAAAAATTCTCTGTACTCAAAATAATATACGAAATCTCTGCACCAAACCAATAACAAAACACTTATACAACGACACAATCCTATCCACGTATAATAAACACCAAAACAAATAAATGCACCTATGCAAACCAAAAACTCCACGTTCATCCAACCAGTCCAGTGAGCAGTTTGGGGACTTTTGCCTCTTGCCTCACCCCAAAACCTCGCTGCACCGGTCACCCGACCTCGCGCAATTAAACAAATTAAAGGAAAGTAGTAAAGAAATAACAACAGTAGATTAAAACCCTAGCTGGCAGGTTCTAAACCCTCCCTCTCACTCCTAAGGAGTGAAGGGGACTTCTCCCAGCTAGTGGCCTTTTGCACTCCCCAGCCCGTCGCCATGCTGTGAGGAATGTTTCTCTCAGCTGGTCCTCAATGCCCACACAAAGAGTCACCATCCGAGGTCCTAATCCCCCTTGGTTAGGCACCTACTTCCTCCCCCTGCCTGAAGAGGAACATTCCCCCAACCAGTCGCCACACACGCGTTCTGTAGGTCTCCGGTTAAGAGTCTTTTGCCTGCCCCAAGGGTCCTAATTCCCTAGATGCACCCGGGACCACCCCAACCTGCTCTAGGGAATCACCCTCCAGGTCATCCCAGCCAATGGACCCGCTGCCTACTCTTGTCTGGGTCCCACCGTGTGTACCAGCTTCCAGTTCAAGAGCCCAGCAGTGTCCACTCCCTCCCAGCCAGCCACCCAGTGCCTGTCACTGCGCTGGGAGACCCAGTTCTGGAGGTCTTTCCGACAGGTCAGAAAGTTACCCTACCGAACCCCCACCTCCGGTCCCTTTGTTACCTGGCTGCAGACAGCCCTAGAAGCCCCCTACCTGGGGGATCGGGAGCCTATGTGGGTAAGGGCCGACCGTAAAAAGGGAGTACTCCCCAGTCTCCCACTTCCCAGGTCTCTAGGGGTACCACGCTCACACAATCTTCGCTCACTTCCCCCTTTTCCCAGCTGGGCTCCTCGTGGAGAACTGGAACCACGGTACTCAGGGGTTCGCACTTGCCTCAGGAGTCTGTGCTACACAGCTCCCGTCTGACACACTCTTACACTCGTTTGCACCCCCTTTTGTCGTGCCCCGCTAGCAATCACCTACCTGTGCTGCCAGCACCGCTCCCTCTCAGAGGGTCCTCTCCATCTGGGTTGCTGAGGCCGCAGCTGCTACTCAGGCATAGCCAGCAGTCTGTCTGTGGTCACGAGGAAATCCAGACCCGGGGCAGCTAAAAATCAGCCAGATGCGTCTTCCTTGGTCCCATCCTTCCTTGGGACCACCTCTGGGCATGGCTATCCCTGACCAGTCCCCGAAAACTGTTATTAACAAGGCCAGAAACCTTGGAAAAGGTTAACTCGTTTATTAAAATTAGCAACTGAGGACAGGCACCCAGGATATACCCAAGCCCCGTGCGACAAGCCAGAACAATCCACAAAAAAAAAAAAAAAAAAAAAAAAAAAAAAAANAAAAAAAAAAAAAAAAAAAAAGAGTGCAACACACAGGGTGCTCCTTTGGACAGTGAGTTCCGTCGGAGGACCAAGAAAAAAGAGTATATGAGGTTTTATAGTCTCTGCTGTCCCCTGATTGGTGTGCTCTTGATCTGTGCTCACTGATTGGTCTATTTTCAGTGTCCTGATTGGTCTATAACAAGGAACGTTCCTGACCAATCATGTCTCAAGGGGCTTATCTCATTGGCCGGCTCATTGTCCACTTATAGCCTGGGGTGCTGACATCACTCATGATGCAATGTTTCCAGAAACTTCTTCTCATTAAGTCGATGGGGGGTGTGTGTGTGCATGCGTGCGTGCATGTCTGTCTGTCTGTTATACTGCCACCTAGTGATCAAAACCATGCATTGCCTCCCATACACCTGAGCGCTTCATTAACTTATAACCATTTTAACTTCATAGTGCACTAACTGTTTTTAACTTACATCCATTAAATAACTTTATGTAACAATTTATCAACTCATCTTCATAACTGGCCTACGGAAGCAAAGTCCCTTATAACAGCTTTCTCTTCTTGGGATATTTAATTCCCCTTTTGTCCCAGCACCTTACCTGAAATATTTTTTATCCTGGGATTATGACGCTTTTCCAGAGTGTTCTGAAGCTGCTGTCTGTACCCCCTCCGCTTTCACCTGTAGCCTTCTGTTATGCAGCATCTCACGTGGGCTTACTGTTGTAGGCCGCACTGACTCGATATGGTAATGCCTCTCGTGGGGCACCAGATGTCGCTGTTGGGGTGGCCACGACACATGAATACAGACGCTGCTTCTGTTTAGTGGCATAGAGTATTTTATTTCAAAGAGAACACGTACTTATAGTCTATTCTATGTTATCATTCATGTTACAAGTTCATTGGCCATCCTTAACTACAATATAATACTATTGGTTATCTATAACACAAGCATTCAGACATTCGGAAAAATACCGGGTGCAGATATGTTGCTGTTTTCTCTTTCTATTGTTTTGAATTCCATACTTCTGTTGGTACTACACTTCCCTGGGCAAAGTTGATTATTTTCTTCTGATGGGTTTTTCTCATGAACAGAAGCTAATCATGTCCAAATTGAGATCTGCGA
>VYZQ01048587.1:5011-50193 GCA_013400655.1 Mystacornis crossleyi | reverse complement strand
TTTGCTTTCAAACTAGTACAACAACCCAACCACTTTACACACCTCTCTACCTGTATACTTCTCATGCCATCAAAACACCGATTACAGTAACTCTTGCTCTCATAAAATAATTGAATAACATAGATTGGAAGGCTTCTTTAAAGATCAGTTGTTTCAAGCTTCAAAGTTACATTGGGTCTTGCATTGCTGGATTTTGCTTTCTCAAAGATACCTACTTCCCAGCACAGCAGCTATGAACGATGTTATGTTCGGTGAAACGTCATTTTTAAACATTAGAAAATTAATTCTGAGGATTTTTATGATAAAATTCTCATCCATTTGTTATGTTACTGATAAGCTCAGGCTGGTAACATTTGTCACCTGTATTTTTGTCACCTTAGAAATATGCTTTTACTATAAAAAGATTAAGTGATGAAATACACTAAGTTACCTGTGTGGAGGAGATACTGAAATAGAACCAGCTCAAGAACAGTTATCACCATCCCTCTTTTCTCCCTGCTGGAGATAACAATGTTATCATCCTTTATTCCCCTGTTCACTACAACCAGTGTTTCCCTCAGTGCATCTAGTCAAACATGGAACAACTGTGCTCAGTTCATATTTATCTTTCAACATTTTTGTTTTCCATGTCTATCAAGTCAGTCTGGAAAAATCCTGTCTTCTGACAATCGCCATGCTTCTTACGCCATTAGGAAATCCCAGCTATGACTGCCCTACTGCTGTAATAAGATATCTCTATCCCACTGTGAAATACTCCATGACTTGGGTAAACCCTTGGCTTTAACACAATATCAAAATTTGTTGAAATTACAATATAACTAATTTTTCACTATTTTAAACCCTCTCTATATTTTACTTCAAAAAAGGATAGAAAGAGCTTTGACATCTGACTCCAGTCAGCTCTGGTTCCTGCGAGCAAGGGGATGCCCTCACGCTGCCAGAGCTCCTGGGCCCCTTGCCTATCGTTAAACTCTGCTTGTGGGGTGATGAAAGTCAGACTTAGAAGAGATCCTCAGGTGCAAAAATGTATTTGCAACTGATCATCCTAACTTACATATTAGATCCACACTTCTCTGTGCCTGATGCTGCCCATCACAGCCAGGCAACAGGGAGAACTGTTGTCCAGAACCAAAATGTTGTTTTGGAGAAGAAGGGGTCTTTTCTATGCCATATCTATTTGTGTGATAGTCACATCTTTAATATATGTGCATCTAGTTATAAACTTCCAGCAATGCACACGGTGGTGAGAGCTTTATCTAAAATTATCTCTATTGTCAATGTGGTGGAATAATACTAGAAAAAATGACACTATTTTTCTGTACATATGTGTCTAGGTATTTAGGTATGTATAGAACTGGGTCACTGGGAAATTTTTCCTTTATGACCACATAAATCTTTTTCATTAAAATCAGTGTTATTTATGTCTAGGACTACCTGTGCTTGCACCAGACCTGGTGGGCCAGAAGAAAACCCTGCCAAGACCACAAACTAACCCACCTCTCCAGGGATTCCTAGTTTGCCATAAGGAGTGGCTTAAGAAAGCAGTTTTTTGAAGTCAAGTTACGAGTCCCTGTGGACCTCCTGCTTATTTTATGAAGGAAAAATTCACGCTACCTCTTTACCATATAACCCAACACCCACAGACAAGAGGAAATGCTTTGAGAAATTTACAGAAACTGCTCTAGGAAAATTGCAGAATCTTGTACACCTTGCTTCTGCTGCTGCATCTCCATTAAAGAAAAAGACAGCTCCGTAATATTTTGTCCTGAAGAGATCATTCTAGGAACGAAATACAACAGTACACACTGAAAATACAACATTCATAAAACCCTGAGCAAATATTTGTGCTAATGAAGGTTAAGGAGTTGGCAGTTCTGAAGACTGTAGTCCTCTATTTACCGAGAGCCTAATTTCAATGCAGGCAGCTGGAGTGGAAGCTTCCCTACACTGGCCTGCCAGTGCTTTCAACCCTGACCCAAAGAGACCCTCTCTAGAAGCAAGAAATAATTAATTCTTTATGCTTGTTCAGCCCTGGATTTATTTCAAGCAAAGGCTGCCAATTCCACTGAATCTGTACACAGTGATTTTATAATACAGTCTACAGTCAACTGGGATGTGAACCGAGACCACCTAAGTCATTCCATAAAAACAACACACTGGAGTAGAAATAGAGTGCTGGGAGCAAAAGGCCAGAGCTGTTATCCACTTCAGCTTATTTTTGTAATTGGAAGGCGGTTGCAAAGGAAGGGAAAGCAAGTTGAGTCACACCTAATAGCCTTGAAAATTACATAATAAAAATTAGGAGGGAAAGTCAGAGAGCACAGAAAATGGTTTGGACCTCTATATAGTTGTATGACCTATTCTTCTAAGCACAAATGTTTCCTGTCCTTTTTATGGAATGAAGTGAATTGTTCTTGATGCAGGAATTCACTTGGTGTAGGCACGCCGAGTCTGATGCAGTATTCATTAGTAATAAGATGTATTTCCACTGACTGAAACAGTGACTTATCAGCTCCTTTTTCATTTAGGCCAGCTCTCAGAAATGGATGTGTCAGTATTCCAGGATCTAACTTTTGGGTTCTGCTTAAGGGGTAAGATTTTCAGAAATTAATAAGCACTCTGCTTCTGAAAATCAGTCCATTTAAAGCCAGACTGTAGCCAATCAGACTTGCAGGCACACCTGTCACTGCTGAAAACCACAAATCCAAATGGCTCCAAAGTGAAGCCCCACTGCGCTTTTTTTCCTTGAAGCTGTTAACAAAACTGTTCAGTAATGCTAGAGATTGTGTCAAAAGGCCTGCATTGGACAAAGAGCATCTGCATCAGTCTCCAACATAAATTTTAATTTATTCTTTCTTAGGTATGCATAGAAAACACAGACTTTTCACAGCAGAGGAAAAGACTTTTCCTCTGCTAAGGATGAAGAGATCCCTCACATCATGGCCATGCTGTCTGCTTTAGGAACACTAAAGCAGACAGCTACTTCTGCTACTCCAGAATGCCAGCTGAAAATACAGCTCTTGCACGAGACTCGTTCCTGCTGGAGTCAGAGGTTCACTTCACTGCTGACATTTATGAAGCACAGCCTTGTTTCATGATCTGACTAACAGGGGAAATAGGGCAAGTGGTGCAAAAAATGAGTTATTTGAAAAATGATTTTTATATCATTTGTGAAATCTATTGCTTTTAAAATAGATAACTCATCATGTAATAGTTCATTGTAACCTAATCCACCTAACTAAATCAACACCCTCCAGCAGAATAGCATGAATAGAAAAACTGTTGGAAACGAAACAAAAACTTCAGTGGTTATGTGTTTAATCCTGCAAAACTCAACATAAAGATGCACTGATAGCAGTAGTGTTGGATTAATCCCATAACTGTTTTTGTTTGATCAGAAATGTACAGTTTAGATGTGATTCTAAGGAAAAAAAAAAAGAAAACGGCAATTCTAATCTTTTATTTTTCAGCTCGCTTCTATAATTCCTTTCTTTAGAACTGATTAGGGCCATGACAGAGGCCCTAATACTGTGTAATACAAGCTACTACTACATGCAGGACATGGCTTTATTCATTTTCCATCCTATGATTTTATTTCATAGAAAGACAGCTTGGCTATCTTTGACCAAAGAACCACACTGATGTCACATCAAATTATCTTTATGGAGTAAAAGTAAGCATGCTTCTAGAAGTTTGCAACACAGGACCTAAACTGTAAAAGGGTAATTGAAATTTTCTGTAATTCAAAAAGGAATTGATGAACACCCCAATGCATCAGTTTTAACAACACATTTCCATTCCTCTTATTCAGACATCCTGGCACAGCTGACAAGTGTGCTACTTGTTTTTTCCGCCTCATCTCAGCATAGAGCTGAAGCTTTGATACTGAGTCTGCTTCCTCTTGCCTCACCTCACACCTGTACCAACTTAATGTCTCAGGAAAGCAACAGAATTGTAAAGTACATTGCAGAAATGGTTTGCTTATATTACAAATAAGACCATAACACCAGATATGAAATTGTTAGGCAGCACAACATGTTGGAAGGAAGAATTACCAGCTGCAAAGACAGAGGGAAGGCCAAAGAAGTAGGTCTGCTTGTTCCCTGTCATTGGACAGAAACCATCACTGTATCTTTTAAGTCAGGGAGAAAAACTGAACTTTTTGTCCTACCAGGTGCAACAGAAGTAATTCTTAATAGTGGCTGAATAGCAACCCACCTACATGAAACCGAACTTTATGTCAAGTAGTCTGTTTGGACAGAGGGAAAGATAGTCACAGAATTTTTTTTTTCAGCTACATTCAATATTTATTTTGAAACATATTTGATGTTTTTACTAAACAAGCCCCTCTTTAAATATTCAGAAATCTCTCTTATGCTTCATATTTCGTATGTTTCCCTCGCTACATTTTAAACACATAATATCATGTAATCTGCAAGCAAGAAAACTCCCACTATTTCTTGTGGTTTTCTGACAGCAGCATGAAGGGCTCTGCACCTCCTGCTGGCCCCCAGGTTTGTTGACTTGTTCCAGCCAGGGGCTGCCCATGCCAGGGCTGGACCAGATGGATGCAGCCAGACTGGAATGGGGGGGTGGGGCTGTGCAGATCTACTGTGCAGGTACCATGAGGGAAGAATGTGTGAGAGTGCACACAAACCAACAGTTCTCTCTCTCTTGCCCCCTGGGAACAAGAGGCCACCAAATGGAGGGAGCAGGAGCCAGGATGAGACAAACAGGATGTGGCAGTTCTTGAGACAAGAGGCTGCAGGCCTGAAGGGCTCCTTTTAGAGTGCCTGCATGCATTCAAGGTAGACAAGAAGAGTGTGTGTAAGAGGGATCCACTAATGGCTACGAAGCAGACAAACCACACCAGGCTTGGGAAATCCCCCTGAGCTGGAAACAGTGCAAGGAAGTATCACGTGTGCCTGCCCTGCTTTTCCTCTTCCCGAGGTACTTAGGGCTATTACTGGAGACATTTATTACAGCAAGACAGGCATGTACTCTGATCAAGTACCACTGTTCTTGTTATCTAAGAAGAGTCCCTCCGGTAGGTTCCCTGTGGCCTACATATTCTGTTTTTTTCCCATTATTAACAGATTGTACTGTTACACACTTTTCCTGGACAATGAAGAAATTATTTTACTCATAAGGCACATGAGACATTTCTTAAGTGCTATTCTTTTTAGCTTTTCCGCTAATTCCACAGAAATAAATTGGCGTTCACACACTTGCATATTTGAATCCCGTTTACTCTCACCCAGCAGTTTTCTGATTGATAACAAACCACTTTTCTGGATCATTAAGGGTGGACAAGCCTTATAATACAGAATGCAAAGTTAGATACGTGTATTTGAAAATACCAGCAAATACTCTTTTATAAAAGGCTAATTTGCAAGGGTTTAAGATACTTTTCAACCAATTTTTATCATTTAAAATAAAATTTGGGGTGCAATGGAGTTTTATTTCATAATTTAAAAGGTAAATTTCTTTTCAATTTACTTAGTGGGGGTTTAATTGCCACTGAGACAAATGTATCCTGCTCCTTGCTGCCTTAGTAGACCTATAATAGGATTTCACTGGTTTCTTTTTCAAGTGGAAGTAAGCTTATGTTCCCAGCTCTTGACATTAGGTTGCAGTACTGAATTCACATCAAATTCAAGGGCAAAAGGATATATCTGCACTATTTACTTTAGGCATCTAATACCAGTGTTCCTGGGACCTTCTGGAGACGTGCAGAACTCAAGTACTCTGAATCACAGCTTCATGTGAGTTCATAGTCATTCCTATTAATGACTTGAGCACAAATGTTAAACCTTCAGAGAAACTCTTTCCATCATATCCATAGGGGAGGATGGCCTTGTGCATCAAGGCTAAAACACTTTTGTGTTTTATTTCTTTTAGGTTCGGTGGGTATTTTTGCTGTTTGCTTGGCAAAATGAAGCATCAACAGTTTCATTTAAAGATAATCAAAATAAATTTTTTAATCTGCAGATATTTTAACCCTTTTCCCTCTACCATCTAAAAAAATGTACGTGTATTCACCTCAAATTACTGTTTCTCTGAGAAAGTTTTCTCTGTGAATTTGCTTATCAGTCCAGATTACATAAACATGATTTTTCAACTAGTGAACAGTTTGTCTGTGAGATCTTGCCCAGCACAGTGAAGGCTAGGAGTCTAGTGGGCTAGGAATCAGGAGGCAGCATTCTCTCTCTAGGGAGCCCACAGAATACCACGCTTCCTTGCCCGTAAAGTAGGGATACACATCTTTTGTCTGGCTGAATGGAGAGTCTCAACCTCTCAGTCTCTCTCTCTCTCTGTATAGCAGTTGACACAATAGACCCAAACCTAAAAGCTATTGTAATACAAATTAATACTACTTTTCCACAAGCCCTTCACCAGTGCTACCTAAATATACTTCTTGGCCACAGTACCATCCACAAAACAAATGCACTGCATTAGAGGTTTTCGCCACCCGTACTGCAATTACCACAGTGATGCAACTTCTTTTAGACCTCGGTGGTATAAAAGGAAAATAGCATCATCTTGTTCAATACCAGCTCCTCTGCTAAAATATTCATCACCTAAGTGATAGTTATGTGCTTTCTCAAAGTGTAAAACGCACAAGCTTTGCCACTGGCAGACTGCTTTTACCATGTTTAAAGCTGTGTAAAACAAGAATGAACGGCCAAAAGTGAAAAAAAATAAAACCAAGAGACTATATGTTTTCGTTCAAGTTATGCATAGAACTTGTTAGAAAGAAAATTAAGAGTATCTCATAACTGAAAAATGCAAGCCTAAGCATCTGAGCTCTTCAAGTAGCTGTTACTTTAAAATAAAATGCATAATAGTTATTAAAAAAATGAAGTGATATTTATTGTTATTACCTGTTACTATTGATACCATTTGTGGTTACTATTTAAATGCTATTTTTATTGCTGTTTACAAGGAAATTATGCTCGTGCAACTGTGCAAGGGTTATTGTGGTAGCGTGTGGGCATGAGCATGGAGAAAGCATTCCACTGACCACGAGACAACAAATAGGCCCTAAACCACAGTTACTTTCTGACTCCTGAACCATGCTCCATGATAGAAAGCCATAATGAAGTTTCTTTATGGACATAAACCATGCAGTTCTACATAAAAAATCTGCAGAAATACAATCAGGAAAGTGCTTCACTAGATGGGCTTGTGGATCAAGCTGAAAGTTAAGGCAGCTTCTGGGGGAAAACAAAAAAAAAAGGAGTCAATGAGCAGACCTTGGCAGCGTGGTATTAGGTAAAAGAATTTATTTCAAATAAGTCATTCTGTCACATCCTCCTGTCACTCAGTAAGGGAGGTAGAATTTGTCTTATCAGGATGGCCCATCTTTTGGTATTTGTGTTTATTGTAGAGCCTGTTAAGTGCTCTGCTGCTTCCAGTGATGCATTAAAGGTTCATGTGTCATCATAGATGCCCCCAAAAACCTAGATACAGCAAAAATAATTAAATTGACGAGTAATTCTGCCTTGAAAGGGCAATGATTCAATATGCCACCATTTTTGCTCCTGCCAAGAAACCCTGTGCATTTACAGCCAGTGCTCTGGAGAGTCACAGGGTGAAAACTTTGTGGCTTCAAGACACCATTTCAAGTGTTGCATGAGATCTAATGAGAACCAAATGACTCTACAAAATTGCCTTGGCTCCCCTCTGCCCAGACACTTTGCTCTGAATCCCACCATGTGCACTCGCCCCAGGGATTCTCCGAGGTGTGGCGTAAAACCTGTGGCTTTGCTTGGCTACGTGGGAGTGAGACAGAGCTCACGACTGGGTAAGAAGATGGAAGGTGAGGAGCACTGCTTAGACAAGGAGGGTTCTACAGCTCTTAGAACAGCTGTTCAAAGCACCTGCCAGTGTTTGTCTGCTGCTACACAGACTCTCTGTCACTCTCCTCATATTCTGACCAGGAAATTCAGGAACAAGAGAATTCTTATCTGAAATCAGTTTGAGAGCAATCCTTCTGAACCCGCTGTCTCTTGTAAATGGATACAGAACTCTAGGGTTATCTGGGAATTTCATTTATGTTCCCTGTGACTTCAAGGATCTAGGGACCTGGCAATGGCCTGGATTTTTGCTTTTTTCTTACAGTGGTAAATTACAGTTGCGGCTTTTGTGGTTCTACTGTAAGTTTTGAGTTTGTTTTGCTGACAAGCATTTTGTGGCTCGTGGTATTTAGTTGCATCTGGAATACACGTTCTCTGAAGCTTTTTGAACTGTGTATCTCTTGCGACTGACTTCAACTGATGGCCTTGGGGTTCTTTTGTAGCCATAAATTGCTATATTCTGTTACTTGTTGCCCCGACACCAATTCAATAAGGGATTCACGCTACTGAAATCCCTGGAATTAGAAAATAATCTAAAAGTATTGCAAGAATAAAGCAATCATCATGTATATTAAAAATCTGTAAATGGCAACTATAACTGTAGTTAAATACAAATAACTATTTATTAAAAACCCCATAATTTAACTATAGCTAAATACAAGTAACTAGTTATTTAAAAAAACATAATTTCTTTTAGCATGTGTATGTTTCCTTTCAAATTTTCTAATCAGTCAATGTAGAAATTACGTAAAACTGCTATTGTGCTAACAAAAACCTGCAGAGCCTTAATTTGAATAAAATTTTAGGTCTATGGGATTTTTGTTTTATTTCAAAGTATCTTGCTTTGAGACCTATTAAGACACTCATTGTTTCAAGGCCAGATATTTGATGTTTGTCAAGCGTATTAGATACTTACATGCTTTATATTAAAAAGGCAATGATTGGCTTCACAAAGAACCATACAAATACCTTTTTAATTGAAATCTTTCCATCTCCCCTGCTTTCAAGTCCCCAAAGGTACCAAGCTATGAATTTCAATGAGGGCTTTGCAAAACAGTATTTAATTAGTGCTTTTCTGTCAGCCTATCTTCCATCACCCATCTAACCATTCTTGTTTCTACAGAGACATGTAGCAGCAATTTAATATTATACAAAAGAAGCAACATTCTCTCACAGATAAGAGTCTAAAACCTATCAGTTCAACCTAATTTTGGTATGGCTGTTTTCCAAATCCACACAAAATAGTGTCTGTTTTGATTATGGAGGTAGCAGACTTTATCCATTTAAAATAAAGAGGAAAAAGAAAAAGGGAAAAATAATAATTAAAAAAAAAATTCTGCACCCGAAGGAACCAAAGGCTTAAACAGAAGCCGTCTGTTATATCTCTGCTGCACTTCAGCTGTGCCTCTAAAAGTTTCACCACGAAAAAGTGGGACTAATGATGATCGACAGCAAATGATGCAGATGGACACAGGATCCTGACCAGCTTGCAGACACTCTGCAGGCTCTTTTGGTCAAATGTTAATTGGTCAGATCTATCCCCAGCTGAAGAAGCCTCTTTCATTCCTTGCCAAGTAAACCCTAACACAGCAAAGTTCACAGTTAGCAACTTCCATACCTTGTGTCTAAAAAAAGGAGAATGGCCACTAAGCCTGGCTGCAGTAATTCTTGATGTTATCTTCTTTCAGTGGGACTAGAGCAAGGGGACACACCCAGGCTCCAGAGCTCCAGTGCTTTGGAATGCTGGTGTTGCACTGCACAAAACTGCAGTGCTTTACCTAGATTAGGCAATCAGACATCACCCCAATTTTCTACATTGCCTTGCTGCTGAAGTGTCATCAAATTTTTGATGCTTATCTTAAAAAACTTCCACACCCAGTTTCTAGTCATCTTCAAAGGAATTAAAAAGTCCTTAGTGTGAATGACCTAACTAAAAAAAAACCCAAACCACTTCTTTATTAAGGTGTAACTCTGAGATAAAGTTGGTTTACAGCAGAGATACATCATTCCTGGAGGTGAACGGAAGAATGGTAAATGAGTGATGAGATCCTGTACGCATATCACGTGGAAAACGTGAGAACACAAACAAGCTATGTGCAATAGAAATAACTTCTACTGATGATGCAGAGTGATACTGCAGTGTTTATACATGAAGATGAATAGGATACAGCAGCGTGTGTGGAGCGCAGTAGCGTCACAGCAGGCTAATGCTGCTTGAACTGCACCCTGCAAACGTTCAGTTCTTGGAGTAAATGGGACCATTCAGGTGAATGCTTCCATATGAGGACTTTAAACTTAATTCAGCATCACTAACAGCTTCTTGCTCTGACAAGGGGTCAGAAATGGAGGAAAAGGGATGCCACCAGCAAATAAGAATGAGGAATTTTGAAAGATGTGATGAAGAGCACTTGCTCACATTATGTTTTAACAACATTTCTCGTTCTTTCAATTACCTTCTTAACATGAGACTAAATACATTCATAAACCCAACGATTAAAGTAAGAGATATTTTTAAAATAATGATTTCAAGCAGAATTGGGAAAAGATGGTGTAGTATCCAGAAATAAGACCCATGAGGAAAGCTGACAGCATCAATTGCTCATTATGGTAGACCTTTCTGTCCTCAGTCTTTGCTGCAACTAGTGAGTATCAAGACACTAACTTTGGTAGAGAGCAGAGGAGAAAATTAAAGTAGCAGTAAAAGCAACAAGACACCACAGGAGGGTGCTACACACAGTCACTGTATTCTTCTGGCTGGAACAGCTAAAGGCAGCATGACTATGTTTTCCATAGAGTTGGACAGCAGCAGTAAGTCATTTTCCCTCATAGCACCCCAGAATAAATCCATTTACTTATAATTAGAGACTCAAAACCAAAGAGCACCAGCTGTGTCAGACTGAGACCTGGTGGTCATAATGGTACTGCCAACCAAGGCCTGTTGAGAACATGAGGAGCAAAAATCACCTGAGCAAATGACCCATCCAGTGCAGAGTTTAATGACCGTGTAATTGTTGCACCATGCTTACACTGTGTTAGATAATAACTCCTCTCTACCATCTATTCCTTACATGCTTAATATCAGCATGTCTTCAGAAAGCTCCAGGATTCTCAGCATGAAACTGGTGTGTGAAGGGATTTACATTTTTATGAATCAGCATATGACAATACACTTTCTATAAGTACAGATCGATTTCACTCTGCCCAGATATGTTTTCTTTCACACTTCCCACTTACTTTTCAGTAGCTAAACACAGAGCACTGTACCACATACAATAGAACATATTTACCAGTAATAATTTTTACTGAGGCTGTTTACAGCAATTAAAAGAAAAATTTTGAACAACTCATCCCTCTCCCAAGAGATTTACGCTAACTTTCCAGGATATAGGTTACTCCCTTCTATATCCCAGTGAAGGCAGGCGAGGTCACCAAAGTAATCTGATGCACCTTGTGGGTCCCTGGAAATAGAAAAATTGCATTTTTTTTTTTTAAGTATCCTCTAGTACAATGGAGGGTCTCTTGCCCAACTGCTCAAGTATGTGCATTGCCCAGAACCTGTCTCTTCATCGCCTCGTCTCAGTGGAGCTTCTGCTCAACGCCCTTGGGTACAGAAGAAAAGGACATGCTAACCCACAGAGGCAGTGGAACTACTGGCCTCTTCTTATGTAGGGAAAGGGAAGATAATGCAAGGGAGACTTCCAAGCAAGGATCTGAAGTTTTTCCTTCCCCCCCACCCCCATTTCTTTAACATCACTCATCCCATTCTCTTCTGTCATTCTCTGATCCCAGTCTAGTTATATCTTCCTGAGGTGGTGCTCTTTTTGTTGGGTTTTCTTGATAGCTTCCTTAATCATAGAACCATAACTTATCTCTAGTTGGATGGAAACAATCAGGATCCCTGTGTCCAGCTCCCAAATCAACGTAATGTTGGCCAACAGCTACTGCATTGCCAGATTTGTTCTGCCATAATATCCCTTGCCATTTAGCACTCCAGTTTTCTTCTCTTTACCTACAGAGTAGTTACCACTTGCACCTTTGCTTTCTCTACAAACCCCTCTTTCCTTATTTCTCTCTTATACAGAGCTTCTCCCTCCTCAAGGAGTAATTCCACCTGCTGCTGACTCTTTGACCCTGGTTGCATGTCAGCATTTCCACTCTCTACAACAACAAACCTTGTTTTGGTTTTGGAGGCTTGTGCTTCCACCTGTTTCTATACCCTCTTACTTGATGAGTCCCAGTTGTTCTTCAGGGAGGTGGTGAAGGGAAAACAAGCCCCAGCTCCTCATTCTCTTCACTTGATTGTAGTGTTCATCACTACTGGGAGCATCACAGTTTGTTGTTCCAGTAAAACCCAGCGTGTGCTGTATGTACATCCCATACTGTCCATAAATTCAAGCATCTCTGTCCAGAGGTAATGGGTTAATGTAATTTCCTAGGATCACATCTCTAAAGCACCCTGGGATATTTCAGGATGAAAGGCGCTCTATTAAAAAAATAGGCAACTACCTCAGAAGCTGCACCAGGAGAAAAAAAATACACAGCCATGCCTTAAAATAACTTCTGGTTTACTAGTCCAGACAAGAATTAAAAGTTAATGCAACCAAGCATGGAAACAGCATCATAATGCAGGACAGAAAAAGGCCTAGAATGCCAGGAAATAGTGTCAACATGCAAGGAAAGATGCAGTCAGCAGCCTTGCTTTCTGCAAGGTGGAATTCTGGTGCTTTTGGCTCTACAGGGGCATGACCTTGCTCTGAGAAAGACACCAAATATTAACCAGAAGTGGAAAGCAGGACGCAACACAGCTGTGGAAGAAACGGGCTGGTGACTGAGCATACACCACAAAAAGCTGTGCCAGTGGGAGAGTGAAGATCCTCAGCTCACGTGGTCAATTCGCTACTAAAGCAGTATCAATATAGAATCTCACAAATAATTTGGCAAAGTGAGGAAAAATCACACACACAATGCTACTTTCACAGAAGATAAGAAAGTATGGCAACAATGGCCACCACGTACACTTTTTCTGTAGGGAATGGAGTTTGGATGGCAAGAAAAGGGGAAGACCATCCATCAGAAAGTGGTGCAGACTAACTAACTACTGAGAAGACATCCAATTTTTTGACATACAACTTCATAAATAAAGCGAACGGGCTGCTTGTCGCTCTACATCCTACACAAATAGTGGAAATGCAAATTGTCTGGAAAGAAGAAATAGAACGCTATACCCTGGTATGTGCACTAATTTGCTAACTGCTCTGTGGCTTCAATCCAGCAAAACACTTAAGCACATGAATAGTCCCAACAACAAAGGTCTGAAAGACTGCCCATACATTAAAGTAAATTGCAATGTAGGCACAAGCCTCTCCCTTGCTTTCATTAAAGCCTGCAAAACTCAGAGAAGAAAATCAATGCTGCCTCCCTTGGGTATAGGAAGCAAGGAGTGGGGTCACAGCAGCCACTTTCAAAGATAGCTTAGGAAAACGAATTTACAAAATGCATGTGTATTTGTATACACAAATTTTATATATACGTACATTGGTGGTATAACATTGTTTTCTAAGCCAAAAAGTAAAAAAAAAAAAAACCATGTTGTTTTCTAGTTGAAATACAAAAGGGCTATTTAGCTATGAAAAGACTTCCAAACTTTTTACTGGGTTTGCTTTCATGGTGAGACAGTTTGCCATTCTGTGGAAACAAAATATGTTGCTGTGTTTTCCCTGAGTTTACTTCAGAAGAGAAATCGGAATAAAATGTCAGCCTGAGACATGCAGCAATCGCAGCTTTCACAAATCAAATGTCAGGGTTCAAGCGGGTGTGATGATAACATTTGGTGGGGGCACAAGGGAGAGAGATGAGTGATTCACAGTCTGGAAGGCGACACTGCAGGGTCTGGGTCAGGGGAGAAGTGAGAGCTGCTCGGGAAGGATGGGTGTAGCATGGAGATGATGAATATATTGCCATTTGAGAAAAGTTACCTGCTATCAAGATTTACTCAGACGGCGCCATTAAGGCGCTCAAAAACATTTTCCAGTTACCTCAGGGAACAAAATCCTTTATTATCTGAAATGAAGAATATTACCAAAAGGACCATTTTAAAGCACGGTTATAATTTCTGCTTTTACTGTCACTAGTTTTTACATTCCTCCTCTTGCTTCTCCGTTCAAATGCTAAGACCAGCACCTAACACAGACACACAGTGGGCATATGTAGGCAAATACATCTTCCCCGAAGCAGCAAATTTGATCCCATTCCTGTCACAAACGGTTAATTTTTTTCTGGGGCACTCAGCATCAGATTTCATGTGGAGGCACCTGAAATAGCAGTCCTATGTTATTAGCCATTTAAGACCAAATGCTATCAAGAACACAATGAGTGGAAGTCTAATCTGCAAGTTGTACTTGAGATGAATGAAATGTTTACAGGGCAATACTGGTGTGAAAGTGGAAGAACCTGCTTCTCTCAGAACTCTATATGCTCTGCTGGCACATTTAGGGTGAGAAACATTCACTGTGTACACAAGCCACACTGCTGCTGTCATATCACTGCTCTTTTTCTGTGCACTGAGGCTTATTTATCATTGCAGTATAGTTTCTTCACCCTAGCACTAGCAGGCTCTCTTCTGTGCCAAAGTGAAGAGCATCACCTGTTTATAGCTCTGCTCTTATTACCATAACAATCATTAGTAGCATTTGGGAATAGTAGGCTGTGTACTTGCCCTGCAAGTATACTCTTCAGGACTGAATTGCCTTTAATCTACTTAGCACCTCTTGGTTTCTTTCTTGCTTTTTACTCTCTTTCTTACAGCTCTGCATGGAACCTGGAGTCACTTCTCACCTATAGTTTAGTTGTTGGGGTCACCCCCCAGCCCACTGGGGGCTGTGGCAGGGAATCCTCCTTCAGGCTTAAGTGACAGGCTTCTCCTAAGACACAGATTGCTCCCAGTTCTGTTCCTTTGATTGATTTGCTGTTCTCCCTTCCCCTTTATCCCTTATATGTCTGTACCCTAGAATGTTCTCCCTTCCCTGCTTCCCCGTTAGCCCTCGTACCTCAGTCCCTCCCCTGCAGTATCCCTATTGGTTCCCTTGCCCTGGTCCCATCTCTGTCCCACCCTGCAGACCCCGTTTATAAATGCCAGGCCCCTCCCCCATGTTGTCTTTGGCTTCTGGTCCCCTTCAGGATGAGGTGATTGAAGTAAAGCATCTCTTGGAACAACCATGCCAAAGATCCTTCCTGGCTCTTTTGTCACCCACAGCGAGTGTGTGTGTGTGCCTGGCTGCTCTGGCTGAGATGGATGCTGCCTGCTTTGGCTCCTCTGAGAGCCTGACCCCTTTGAGCTGCTCCCTCCGGGGAGCCACCCAGCCATGGAGGCTCAGCCAGCGGGGCGGGACGGGAGCTGTTGGTGCAGCCGATCTCACCAGCCTGAGCGCGGCGGCTTTGCCCGAGCGGTTCCAGACCCCGTGGAGACGCTTTCAGGAAGGTCGTGGCACCCCTCATCTACCACGCCGCAACATTTAGTGAAATAATTTGCTAACTTCTGCTGGAAGTGAATTATAGTAGTTATTCATGACTTTCTTTACCTGAGCAATGGTGTAACACAAAGGGAATCATGATGGTTTGCTTCATCTTCTGACTCAGTCTCTGTTGTTGGCAGATGTTCACAGTCTCATGATGCCAGTTCAAATCCTACTGAAACTGCTGGGAGTTTGTGGACTTCAGAACCGGTTTGATCAGGTTTGCATCTCATCTCCACTTCAGAGAGAACACTACAGCAGTGACTGGAGCAGTCTTTGGCCTCTACAGATTTCATAGGCTAGAAATGCTGTGTTTCATCCTAGTCACCATGTATACGCTAACTGGTATTCCATTTTATAAGAGCAAGCAGGTGAAAAGATAGAACGAGCGAAGATGGTGATACATTGGCAGAGCTGCTCATGGAAATAAGCATGAGATCTGCTAGCAGCATATCTGGTGTGTAGCCATTCCTGGCTTTAATGATCTAAGTAAAGAAAGGTGAAGAAAATCCTTAGGAATCTACGAGCTGTTTGCAAGAGGTCAGCAGAAGACTAAAGAGAGTGCAGTCAACATTGCCGTGCTTGTGTGAACACAGAAAAATAGAATTCTTCCTGATAAGCAGCTGTATTTGATTTCTGTACTTCGATGAAAAGCATCAGCTAAACACTGAACGTAGATTTTAATTTGGTTGGTATTTATTGGTCGTCAAGGTAAGCAGAAAAAAATGGCAGTGTTTTTCCTGACATCATGCCGTACTGGAAAGCAAGGAAATCCTGTTTCTGCCTGTAAATAGGACTTGTGGAAGTCCAAAGAGAGAACAAATATGAAACAGGAAAAATGGGATGTCCTTCAACACAGCCACACTTCTGATCACAATGTTGCTTTTGAGACAGCTCAACTTTGTACAGCTCAGGACAGAAGTATCTCCATGAAATGAGTCATAAAAAACCCTAAGAGAAAATGAGGCCTTTGCAGGTTTTTTTGAGGAAATGAAGGAAGAAAACAACCCCAAAATATTTAACTAAATGACATATAAATAAGATGGAGGTATTTATTTCCATTTTGGGTTTAAGCACTTGGCAGCTAATAGGAAGAAGTGAATTTGATGGACATTCAGAAGTGCTACTACATATATACTAGAGCTGAGTTAAACAACAAATCCACAGTCTGGACAACAGGAAAATTCCTTTAGTCATCTAATATCCCTGTTGAATAAAACCAACCAAACAACATAAAAACCACAAAGGAGCTCTTCTGCTCCTACCAGGGAGGATCCTTTAGATCCTTTTAAAGGATCTAATTACTGAGTATTACAACTGGCGTTCTTTGATTTAATTGTTCTTCTGGCATTTTACTTGTCTGTGAGACTGTTTTATGGAGCATTTTTGGCGAGGTCCTGATAGGCAATCCTCCAAATTTGGGCCAATAAGTGGTCAGCTTCTCTGAGAGACAGCACAGCAGTGACAGCTCGCTATCTCCTTCTGGGAATTCTAGGCAGATTGAACAGCACAAGGTATTTTGAACTAATATTTTGAACTAATATTTTTCCAAATGCTCAAAAGTCCTGTTTAGAGCTACACAGAAAGCATTTTCAAAATAAATCTCCAGGTAAATGTACAACTCAGGATTCAAGTGTGAGACACAGATTAGCCTAGGAAACTACAAATCCTGCTTTGAAACAGCTCATTACAGGTTTGTTTCTGTTTTGTTTTGGTTTTTTTTTTTGTTTTGTTTTTTTGGGGGGTTTTGTTTGTTTGTTTGTTTTTTCCCGGTATGTTTTTCAGACCCAAATTAGAGCAGAATCATTAGATATCCATTAAGTAAGCACTTAGGCCAAATGATAGCTTTTCCTGGGAAGCTTAGAGGGAGCTCTGAAAGCATTTTGTGTGGAAAGGTGAGGAGCAGAATCCCAGTCCTGGAGGCAGACAAGCAGCTGCTTCCCAGGCAGGCCAGCCTCACCTCCAGCACCGCTTGGCTGTGCCCTTCGGCAGAGCTGGCAGGACCCTTTGGGTTTGTTTTGCTTGGTTTTTTCCTGCAAAGCTCCCCCAGCACTGAAAGATTTCACCTGCGAAAGGAAACGGGATTCAGAGACACCACCAGGAACACACTCCTGCCCCCAGCAAATCAGGCTTCCTGTTTGAGCTGCTCCTTGGACCAGCCTCTCTTCCCCACGAGGGGCTTCATGAATATCCAGTGCCATACAACAGCCACCCACGGAGGCAGATGAGGCTGCCTAAACACCCCTTCCACACAGTGCCAAGGGCAATATCTCCACTAAATGTTTCAGAGTTTTGAAGTTCGGGGTTTTAATTTTTTTTCCTAAATATATAATTATTATTATTCCAGAAAAATCAGCTACTTCAGAGAACAAAATTTGGCCTAGTGGGAGAATACACTTGTTTCAAAAATAAAGCTGACAACATTTTGTTGACTTTTTCAGGTGGTTGCATTCCTCCTTACTTCTCAAAACCTATCCATTTCCAGGGTCAATTTTTCTGCCTTCCCAGTACCAAGGCACAGTGCAGAGAGTCAGCAGGCATCCTGAATTTCAGTGAGAAGTCAAGCTGCCTGGCACCATCAGAAATTGCTCAATTTCCAACACTGAGCCAATAGAGAACAAAGAGAACAAAAATGTGGGAAGGAAAGGCAGGAGAGAACAGGATTTGCAAAATACACTGTTATCCACCGGGCTCCCTGTGTTACACTTTGACCTCTAAACATGTACACGTAATTCATCAATCACTGATGTTAAAGTGCACCAGGGATGAAAGAAGGGCATTAAATAACAGACCAACAGAATGAGGCTCAGGGTATCTGCATTCTGTTCATAGTAGGAACATACATAAAAACAGATACTCAGCTTCACAAAACAGATTTGGTGAAATCAACACAGTATCAATTAAACTGCAGGCACTGACAAATGATCCCTTCACAGGTTTTCTGGAAAGTTCTTGTGATTTCTACAGCCTTCCTGTGTAAGTCTAGGCAAATTATTTAACTTTTCTGCCCTCTGTATCTGTAAATTTACAGCACATGGTGTAATAGCTCCTCTTTCAGAGGGGGGTGTAGAGTCCTGAGGTAGTTTTTATAAACTCCTGCGATATCCTCTAGCAAATTAGTGATTAGAGAAGCAAGTAATTAGGAGTTCGCTTCTGAAGCAGGCAGAAGGAGAAGAAATACACAGCATAAGAACATTCACATCCCTCCTTCCCCAGTTTGGCACTTGTAGCCTTACAAAGAAATGTCAGTTTAAATAATCCATTCTCACTACACTAAATACTGAAATGCCAACACTGATCATGTGGATTTCTGTTAAAAATTAATGTTTTAGCATGGAGGCTCTTAGTTTTGGCCTTTCTAGTACTTTGCAGTTTGATATGGATTGAACATAGCAGTTATTCTACCATCCTCTGCCCATGTAAAGTGTAGGCAGAAAATCTGCCAGGTCTGGTAAATCATCAGTACAACACAACACTTGCAGCACTGAAGTGGATAATATGGGCTTACATGGCATGTGCAGTGATTTAGCAAGCTATAAACACAGAAAACTTTTAAAGAAGGTACTCCATATCAAAGGGGGCCAAAAGTGCTGTTGCTTTTACTCCAGGGTATATGTTTTATGATGGAACAGGAGAAGAAGGATTACTTGCAGCTTCTCAGCCCCAATAAATCAGGCACAGCCTTTGGAAAATGATTCGTCATACGATGCATCACGCACAAACCCCAGGTTAATCGATTTGCTGCACAAGCTCAATGCTTCTGGCAATAATGAACATCCTTCAGAGACTAACTCCAACATGATGCTCTCCTCCCTGCTACACTTAACATCTCTGTTTCTGCATTTCTGGAATCCTGGGAGCAGCAAAGCAGGGGAATCATTCTGATTACTTGCTCCTGATTGCAGGTTGGCCTTGCAATCTCAGCACACAATCCATTCCACTGAGAAAAAAAAATAAGATTCCAAAGACACTGCTACCCTGACTGTTCTATATACTGTGGCTTACACAGGAGAGAAGTAACCTAAATGAAAACTCTAAAGGAGAGCAGATTGAAAAGAAATGTTACTGGTGAGCCAGGGAATTAAGGAGAGAGAAGCATGGATTTTTGCCTAATGTTGTTTCTCACTCTTCTTTTCATTTTCTACCTATTCTCCTCCTCTTCACCTCATTTCCACTTGGCTGGCTGTTTCTCTTCCTCCTTCTCTTTTCTGTTTGCCTGACATACTTTTGTCTCATTCCCTTCTTCCTTTTTCACCCCTCTTAAAAATATCTCATGATGTTCCTACGAAGTTCCTGCTATGAAAGCATTCACAGTGACTTCTAAGATACGAAATTTAACAAAGCATGCAAGTATTCTTGGGCTTGAAATATACATGTCTGTTAAATATATGCATCTCCCTTCTTGTTTCCATTAACTCGTAAATTAATTCAGAATAGCTCAGAGCAACCTCACACATAATTACATGGAACTGAATAATTAATGAATCTGATGAAATGCATACCACATACAGGAGGCTAACAGTTCATATGAACAGGTATTTGCTATTCATATCTTGAATTTCTACTGGTTTATAACCAGAAACAGTATCAGTCTCTAGAGTTCCTGCTGGATCACATCTCAGATTTGTCATGAATAGCAGAGAGGAGGAACAGTGCCTGCAACATGGTCTGTGACTGATTTCCCTGCACAGTGAAAAATACAAGACACACATAGAGAGACTCACAGTGACTACAGTAGGTATGAAACACACTGAGCATCTTTACACGGTATTCAGAGCAGGCCCTGCATTCAGAGAGACACATGACAAACATAACATATGGTATACTTAAAACAGAGTCCATTCGTTGTGCTCATGTATGAGTGCAAGCTTTTTTCCAGTATGCTCCGGCTTAATATTCTTCCCAGATCTTTCTCACCTGATGTTTCAGTCAACTGGATGCTAGAGGCCTTTAAAACACATCGGTTCTTTTATTTAGTATAATCTTGCTACATCCAAAGTAGACAGTATGAACAGAACATTGGTTCACTTCCAATGCTATTGAATGATTGAGTGTGAAAGCCCCTTTTGCCTATTTTCTCTTTTTCATTTTTTTTTTTAAAGTTCTGCTTTCCAGTGTGTTTTCCCATTCGTGCGTATAGTTTTCCCATCCTGTCAGCACTGCCAGTCACTCAGCTGCTGAGCTGCGGCCTGCTCGCTGCACCTTCTGCCACACAGGTGTGGAGAGATTTCTGATCTGACTTACAAATCCTGCGCTGCCCCTGGCAAGCTGGCTGCCTGTCATGCTGCTGCAGGGTGTTTCAAACAGCTGCTCTTTCCAAGGCATACTTCTTTGCACCTCCAGCTTAGTTTTCCCCCTTTAGTTTTCATCCTTTCCATACCAAAAGGCATTGGCAATGGAGCCATGCAGAAACAACGACTGTACCATAAAACTGTTTCAGATTCTTGGTCGTTGAGAAATTATCTGCATGTCCTAGTTTATCACTTAGTCAGTCATGTTAAACTGTGCATCTGCTGTTCAAGCACTATATCTAGATTACCTATCAGTTGATGTTTCCTAGCACGTCTGGGCTATGATTTTTTTGGCATTATTTTGTTTTCTGATTTCTTTAAAAGATATTTATGCCTGTTGTGATCAGTATGCTTTAATCTGGTACCTGTTGAAGGACAGCTTCTGCACAACACTCTTGGAATTCAGCCCCTGATTTTGGCAAAATCTGGCCACTTGCTCTTGTTCCTGAGTGTTGGGGACTTTTCCTTTGAGTTTCAATAAACTCACCACTATTGTATCCTCCTAGCTGTTGGTTTTCTAGTGCGTTCAATCTCAGCTGAAGCAAAGCAACAATAGGTATTGACTACTCAACAAAATTTGGTTTTTCTTCTGAATTAAAACTAATTCAAAGTCCCAGAAAATTTTTGAAACACAAGGTTTTTCTTTTGGAGGGCAAGTGAGCTACAAAACCAAGGTAGAATGTGCAGAGACATGGTCACATTTTGCTGATTGTAAGTATGATATGAGTCTGAATTGGCCCCTAGGAACTCGACAGAGGACTGCAATCAATTTTACTTGGCTGCATTTAACTCTGCAACTTGGGATATACTGAAACTCTAACTTGATTCCATGTCACATAACATTTTCTCATATCCTGGTTTCTGTCTGGACTGCTCTGAGCAACAGGACTGCAGCTGCTCTAATGGATGGGATCTGTCCTGCAGTCCAGACAGTCTTAGACAATACTGTAATATTTACACCTCAGTTTTCTTACACATAAAAGGAAGATTGCAGCCTCAGGTTTCAGATGCATTTAAAATTTTTGTAAGCCAAAAGCAGCACGCCCTTGTCTCCAATTCCATGACGTCCTAAGCATTTAAGCTGACATTTACTGAAGGTCTTAAAATGAAAAGCTAAGGGGGGAAAAAAGAGAGAATTTTGATACTTAAAACTTTGCTTTTGCAGTTTTATTTGAACAGACTTAGTTTTATTTGAATAGTGCTTAGAGGACAGCTACTAAAAGGATAGAGGCTCTCTTTCTGCAAGGAGCCAGGAGAAAAGATGAACTATGGTTACAAGTTGCACTGGCCGAGGTTTTATCAGTTTTATGTGACCTAAGAAAGACAATTTTTACAATGAGAATGACCATTCAGTGAAACAACCTCCCCAGGGGCAGAGTGGAGTCACCATCACCACTCATGGTGGTTTTCAACATGTGACCAGACAGGGCACTTGATATTTTCACCCAAGCTCCCTTTCCCACCAAAGGTTGGAGGTCCTTTCCAACCTGGGCTGTTCTGTGATTCTATGAGACTTCTTACTATCACATCTAGCCCTAAACTTTCACCTAAAACTGTTTTTGTGATTCTGTGATGATTACTGCTTCCCCTCACAGCTGAACCTGAGTCAGATTACACATAAACTGGCTCATACCAGCGTCATTTTACTAGTCCTAATCAGCATAAGTCATTCATATACAAAAGGAGGGAGATCAGGTCTAACAGAAATTACTTTTTAATCGTACCAGATAGTTTCACTCGTTGCATCTTCCCTCCAGACAAACTAAAAACTCTTTCTATTCCAGAGGAATAGAGAGAGAAAATGCAAGGTGCCCTTCAGACAGGCTGCTGGAGCAAATAAGAATCCTGGAAATGAAAGTACAGCAATTTTTGTGGGTTATACAGTGTTTTAAAAAGTTATACATTTCTAACAGGGCACAGTGAGATTTAAAATAGCTTTTCTATATCTATATCTCCTATATTCTGTGAAAGATAATAAATTGAATCTTTTATTCTAAATGTATCATGGCAATATATAAAGAGACAGGTTTCTATTACGCTTAGGTCATAATGTGTGCAGTTTTAGGAAAAGGCTTCCAAGCTCGCACTGTGTTTGTCCAGATAAAACTGCTGCTGCTGGAAATGTTTTCTTATTATTTTATCTATGAAATGACTTCCTTAAAATTTGCTTTACATATATTCCTTTACAGGAATTCCTTTACATATTTTCCTTTACATATTAGGAGTCCAGTAAAAAAGACAAATAGGATTGTTCTGTGAATGGGACGCCTGCACCCAGGGTAGCCATGGTGAAGCATGTCCAGGTAGTGGAGTAATTTAACTGGTTACATCATCATGGAACAGCTTTCATCGTTGAGATGAGAAACTCGTAATTCATGAAGTCTGGAACAGTGCTGGCAACACTTAGTTATTTAAAGTCACCCTTCCACAGGAATTTAAATATGAATAGATTATTGTGCTTTCTGTAGAAAAGAAACCTCTTTCCTCTGAAATGCTCTGCAGAAATTCTGAGTCCCAATAACCTTCTTGCCCAGAGTCCCACAAGGGATCAGCACCAGAGATGGGAATAAAGAATCCCAGAATCCCAAATGTAACACTTCCATCAGTGACTGGGGACAGCACTTCCTCCCAGGGAGTCCTAACACATTATTCTACCACTACAAAATCCCACTGAACTAAGAAAACACATGAAGAATAAAAATAAATCATGGAAAATAGGAAGGAAAATATTGAACAAAGGTGGCTTTATAATCCTCAGAAGAAGAAACTCAGTAGTTTGACGTCAGCTGACCGATGGACTCCTATGCTACTACTGCAAAAATTAACTAGGATTTAACACATAATCAAGTTTAACAAGTTTCTGTGTACCAGCACAAGCATGGTAAGCCATTCCACAGGCCTGCTTAGCAAGTGCAAGACAGCGTGGCTTAGCACATTTCCTTTCCCTCTGGGACTAAAGCTACACACTTTTCGTACAGAAAGAGACAAGCTGGTTTTGAGAATCTTGCTAAGTTGTGGTAGCTTGACTTTATGTCAAATTCCCTAACACTGCTAAGAACATAAGGCTAATGGGATAAGGGGAAGTGAAAAAGCATTTCCTTGCTAAGTTTTTTAACAGGCTTGAAAATGACAGTGACAACTGTGTAAAAAGCTTTTTCACCATTTGATGAGAGCACCATGATTTCAGCCTTCTACAGCCTGGTACTTCTCCACCTCTTCTCATCTCCACGTGTAATTACCACTCATAATTCACCTGCCTCTTCAGTTTACTCGGTACTTGCTGTATAAAAACACTGGCAGTGAATAATGAGTAGACATAAGAACATTAATAGTGATGCCTTAGGTTTTAACTTCTGTACTTTTCAAACCCTGTATTGCCTAGTGTATAACTCTGAAGTTTCTTACAGCTTGTTAGCTGCTCTCTTAGACTAGATAGACACAGCAAAGCTTCTCTGAGCTTGCTGTTCAAGCACACTCGGGCTGTCCGAGGCCTAAAGGTGGAAACTAGGACCAGGAGAGAGGTGGAGAAATTGAAGAGAGCTAAAGTTTTAATTGGTGAATTTATGCTGATATGCAAATGGACCAAACCTATAACAGTGTAAAGAACTCGTGACCTGTCGTCCATCTTGGGGCCATTTTATGGAAGCAGCCTCCGGCTCCCCAGGGTGTACCTTGAAGGCCCTTCAAATAAATACCTACCTTTATTCCCTTACTCTTGTCTAGTCTCTGTTTCTAGGCGGCTGGAGAAGGCAACAATAGAACTATACTGTAGACATGCAGGGGATGGAATCTAAAAGGGCTTAAGTCTTCCTAGCCACAAAGTTCCTGAAGTATGTTGCTTGCAGGCAAAAAACCTTTGTGCTTTAGGAGACTTGCCCCTGGAGGTGGGACTCATCTGGGAATTTGGGTAGGTGAGAGAGTTTGTAGCCAGGGCTCCTGCCCACAATACCTTTTGCAAGTTTTAATGCAAATGGGATGTAGCCTACCCTTCACTGTGTGCATTCTGAGCCTCAGTGGAGACACAGGCACTCTGTCTCTCTGTCTATTTTATTTGTCTATCTATAGGCACTCCGTCTATTTTGATACTTTTAAAGCCCGATTTTTAACCAGCTTTCCTAATTTAGGACTTTAAGGATCTGCCCCAAAGCTTTGTTGAATTAGGGCTTTTGGTTTATCATCAAATGCAGTGAAAACGTGCTGTAACCCACTAACCTAACTCAGTCACAGCTGTAGTGTACGATAGTAATCTCCACATTTATTAAACACATGCTCCCTCTGGAGCTGGAGATGATACAGTAACAGCTGTTTTATTCAGGTTTCTTTTTAAGTCATGAGGAAACAAACACAATCTTGTCTGTGGTATAATTCCCAGTGTTCATACCTACTAATGCAATCAAGATGTACAAAGATAAACAACTGTTAAATTCCACCTAACTTTTACAATCTATTCTCCCTCCCATTCTCTCTCCCTGTTGTTGCCATCGTTATTGTGAGTAAACTAGCACTGAAATTTGACTCAGTAAAGTGAAATTAAGTTTTATGCAAAAATAAATTAGGTAAGCTGTACTGGGCATAGCATCCTCCCAAAAGACACTGGGACTAAACACAAGAAATCAGTAGGGCTGTAATGAAGACAGTGAAACAAAGAAAATGCTGGGACACTAGGGTTTGCTCTGATTTTTATGTCAGAGCAAACTTTATTTTTATACTTGGCCTTCCACTAGTATAAAATTATTATTTCTCTGTGGATAATTAATCCTTCTTGTGTACAAGAAATAATAACACTTCTGAATGGCAAGCAAACACGCCATTTGGCAAACAGGAACATAAGCCTCTATCATGAACTCCAATATGGCTTTTAACCACAACTTGCGGGTAGGAGCATGGTGACACAAAAAACCCCCAAAACGGTGGGACAAGCACAGTGCATCTGAGGAAGCTGAGAAAATTCAGCCAACAATTTTAAGGAGGATACCTCTTATCAGAAGACACCATTCCTTTGCCCGGTAAGTGCAAAAAGGGATGTATTCTTTCCTCTGCTCAGCTCCCAATACCCAAAGCCCTTTTTCCACTGTGAAACCACCACGTTACTCGAATGTGCTGGTGAGCTCCAAGCACGCCATCAGCACCCGCCCTGCTGGAGTCTGAGGCAGGTGAGCTGGGCCTGCAGACAGGGCAAGCTGGGCTTGGTGCTGCTCCCTCCCATCTGAACTCATCCCAACTCCAGTTATGTCCTAAGCACCTTGCGGTGCTTCTCCCTTTTTTCCCAAGGCCCTTGAAAACAGGAGGGAAAAGGTGGCAGCAAAGTGCAGGAAGAGCCTTGTGGCTGATGGTTTTAGGCTAGCTGAGTCCTTGGAGAGACTTTACACAATGTCGAGGACACCAGCGTTCTGTGACTGCACCCGCATTTCACAGAGCTAGAAAAGCACCCACACGGCAGTGAATGATCCTACCATGCACAAAGTCAACAAACTTGCTAAAGGGCTTTGGCAAGTCAGTGCCTTTGTGTGTGGACTGCAGTGCTGGCTGCGTGCTGTGCCTTTGTCCACTCCAGCATCGTTTACCAACAGAGGTACAGTCACAATAGAGCTCTAGGCAGCCTTCTGGCATCTAAATATGTCGATGTGTATTTTTGTGTTCCAACAGTTTCTGTCGCAGCGTTTACAAATGAGACCTATGAAAGTGAGTAAACACAGATATAAAAAAAGCCATTTGCTTTCTCACCACGCATGTTTACTGTTTGCAGTTCAGTCACCTCTGACAAGTGAAAGAGATCATTTCATCTCAGTTTCTTGCTGCAGCATACCCACCTGATGTATTTCTGTGGGGGATCATGACACTATAGTGTAATGTTTGCTGTTATTATAAATTGACACTTTACTTTTGAAAAGCTGCAAACCATTTGTTCATAAAACACCCTGCAATCCCCACTGGTCTATTTGGTAGTTTGCTTGTGTTTTTTCAGATCTAAAATAATTTTAAGATATTGCTTCAAATTAAACATCCATGTTTTATAGGACATTTTCTTTGTAAACAAGTTAACACAAATATATTTTCCATGCATATTTATTATAGGCACAGAGCAGTCAGTGTAAAAATCCACTCCCCTAGTCCTTTTGACAAGCTAGGAATCCTCTTTGCCATAAAAACATACCCTTTTCCCTCAGTAAAACTATTCCTTAGAATAAACTTTTGCCTTTAGAATCTCATTTTTCACTTATTTCATTAGTTTCCATCTCAGATAACTAAATACTTTTTTTTTAATTACAGCTGGGAATTTTTATAATGTGCAAATTGAAGTAATGATTGTAGCATAGTACTCTGCAAGTGCTTTTCATTAAGGCTCCAGCTACTCTTCCTTGCTCTGTTGGATATCTTTGTGTCAGGGTTACTTTACGCTGGACAGAAATCTGGACAATTTAAGTTGAAAAGAATGACTAAAAACCTATTAGATAACAACCTCAAAAGTATACTGACTCATGTAGCTTAACTGCATATTCTTGTCATAATCAAAATACTTAAAACTTAATATCATCATGCTAAAAAGTGGACCTGTCAATATATTCCATAGTTTCACGATTCTGAAAATCAAAATCACTACTTGTCTTTACAATTCTGTTTAAGCAGACACACAAAGCCATAAATGCATTTACATTTCTGATATGCTGCACTATGACATTTTGCTTTTTTGTTAGCAGAGTGACTAAATTAATATTCTGTGTTCAAGTATGATTTTCTGGTTAGTATTAGTCACTTAAAATAGTTCAGAAGCATTTGTGTGGCTGGTTTGAAATGTACAGCATGCTTACATTGTTCATCACCAATCTCAACTTGCTACTTTGTCATTGTACATTGCTTATTGGTAAATGAGTTTGCTAGCATGTATTCCCACTGCTGCCAGGGTCACAGAAGCCTGAATGAACACTGAAAGAGTCTACTTAATTGCAAAGATTTATAGCTATGTTGTTTTCTTTTCTCCCTTTCCATTTAAACTTGTCTTCCATGTCTGACATCTATAGAAAAGGGAGAGCTGCTTATTCTAGCCCAAAACAGAAGCAGACGAGGATCACAGTTCTGCAGGGATTCCTTATTTCTATTGCTAGTGCATAGGCAACAGAGAAACAGTTTTTTAATCCACCCTAGGACAGGCTAGTGAACCAAAGAAAAATCCTGTGTCAATATAATATCATGCACGATCAGTCTGCAATGAAGTAATGAGCTACACGACTGGCAAGACCCCCCATAAGCAGTGTAATTTACAGAAGTAACGAGCTGTTCATTTGGATTTAAGAGACCATGCTTTCTAAGGTGAAACACAGGTGCGCTATTATCCAGTGAACAGATTAGAAATTTTTAAGTCCTGGAAACTCAGAAGCAGAAAGTTACCATTTGAAAATCTGTCTCTGCCTGCCCAAAAAGTCTGCTGTGAGAACCAAGTTTGATTGGTGTGTCAAACCAAAGCCTGTTTCTTAGTCTTATTTATGGCTCTGCTACAAGTTTGGGTAGCAGAGGAATCAATCCATTCCAACCAACCAGTAAAATGATTTGGGGAACTGTGGAGATTAAAAAAACCGAACCAAATGAACCCCAAACTGTTTTAGCTTTTCTGATTGAATGTGGTTATTCTAAAGAGCACATTTTACACGCTGAAAACTTACCAATGGAGCGATGAATGCAGGTGTGCTGGTTATCACTCAGGAAAAAGCCCTCTTTGCACTGACATTCGTAGCTGCCCATAGTATTTACACAAATCTGCTGGCACCCTCCGTTGTTATCCAGACACTCATCAACATCTAGAAGACAGAAGGAAAAAGAAATGCAAGATAATGTGCAGATTCAGAATATAAATCTAGAAGAGTGAGAAATCCACAAAAGGTAACACTGTAAATTAAGCTAATGAAGACTACCCAAATCAGTTAATCTAAATTAATCCCTCTAATTATTTTTCCCGCATCCTAGGCTTAAAGTTAACATGAAAAAAAAAAACAAACCCCCAAACAGTGGGGAGAGGAATCCAGCTATGTCTTCATGTATTCTGAGCTGCAAATTGATTTCCAATGCACAATGAACACGAACAACTTAAAAAGGCTGTGACCCCATCTGCCAAGTGTGCTGTTGCACTCTGTCATTCCCACTCCACTTGGAAAGACATACTTCAGGTCTACAGTAATTTCTAGCAGGGGTAGCAGGCAAACACAAAGGGCATTACTGGGTGAAAAGAGTCTTTATAGAGTTCTGGTCTTGAACAGAACAGCATGTTTCAATTACTGGAGTCATAACCCTCCACTTTGTCAGTTTGTTTAATGTTGTTTAGTGAAAAAAAGGCTTCTTAAATCTAAATGTTCCATGTCTGTATTGTCATTTTAATAGGCAAATATATAAAACCACAAAGGCAGCATTAGCTACTGGCTGTTTTGAGGGCCTATCCCCCATCGCTTCTCGTTGGCATAACTGTTTCTATGCTGTAGTGTTTAACACAGACATATGTTTCAGCATGGGAAAACCACTGCCACTATTAGGTATTTGACCCACATTCAACTTTGCAACTCTCCTGTTTAGGGCATGAAAGTGAATCATACATATTTTTTGCTTTATTCTTGCCACCTGAAAATTCCATGTTTTCCTTTTCTATGAAGACTCTTCAGCCAGTTAAGTTATTTCACTGTATGTGCCAGCATATCAGCAGTGGAGTTGGTGTGTGTTTTGCTCTCATTTTGTTTTTGGAAGGGGCAAAAAACCCACAACAAAGCTAAATGATCCACAACACTCCAAACCTCAGAAGAGCTGGAACAGCTCCTGCAGAAATTAATTCCTCCAGGACTGGCCACAACACACTAAGGTAAACCCAAGCTGCTTTTGCTGGTACTCCTGCAGACAAGGCCAGGAAGCTGTGAATGCAGAGCTGGCTGTGAGCTCCGGCAGCTTGCTCGGCTGAGCCGGCTATCGCTGTTTGTGCTGCCTTCGTGTGACAGCAGTTGTAGCTCTTTCTCACAGAGAAAAGAGCTCAGGGGTAATTACAGCAGCACCCAGGGAAACCAGGCAGTCTCATTCTGTCTTCAACTACAATGCAAGTGTGTAGACAGTCCTTTTTTTATTTACCAGGAAATGTTAAGCACTATAGACTCAAATTTTCTGTGTCAAAATCCTCCCTGCCCTCAGTTCTCACTCTTTTCCAGATCTGAACATTTTCATGACCCCATCAGAGATTTTGGGAGTGTGTAGGAAAAGGGGAACGGAAGACTTTCCTTGCCTACTGCTGCACAAGAAGGAGAATAAATAAGACATAAGACCCTTCCTTGCTGTCCTATTAGTGCCAGCTCAAACTCGATCCTTCAGAACAGCACCCTGGAATCTAGATTCTCCTCTCTGGAAAATTAGCTGGACACTTACTGAAGGTAAGTCTCAGCTGGTACATGCCCAAACCCCAAATTACGCTACAAAGTATGTGGTCTTCCCAGAGCTCTGTTTATGGTATCACAGAGTAACTCAAACAGTTGCCTTTCAACTCTGATGAATACTCTGAAACGAATGCAAGGATTTATAAACTTTTTTTTTCTGCTCTTGATAGCAAATGCTAATGACTCACCAGTTTCATAAAAGAGACAGATCAATTTACCACCAAGCCCCAAATCCATATGCTAGAATAAAACTATTACAATTGAAACGATTTAAAAAGCTTTTCTATGAGGAATTTCTTCCAATTGTGTTCAATTACTGACCTCAAACTTATTTTAATATGCATTTATGAGAAGCACTTGAAGAAAAGAAACAGCTGGGATCTATCTCTATACTACATGCCTTGCAATGGATCTTGGCCTGATGGTGCAGGATTTATATGTTCTCTTCTCAGGTCTCAGTCCTAGCAGGGTCAGGCTTTTTGGAGCACTTCCTATTACTGCAGTCTTACAAGGCAGTATTGCTTACTATCCACCATACCAAGCAATCTACTGGACATGGACACCTGGAAAATATTTACTGGATTATTCATGTGGTAAACTTTCCTTCCAATATAGTCACTTTATGATCAGCCTATCAGTTTATTAGTAACCCAGCTTAGAGAACAGCTTGAAATAGTCTTCTGAAGATTTGCAAGAGAACTCCATCAACTCCAAGAAGCTCAAGCTTTGGTAGATCTGGCAGAGTAATGCCTTAAAGTTTCTGAGTTTATTTAAAGCTCACAAATTAAATACCTGCCCAAGGGCCTACTTCTTTCTCTCACTGTGCAATTCTCATTCAATGCAGCTCAAGTTATCCACCTGAATGTGAAAACATCAGTAGTGCAGCATGGATTAGACTGAATTTTTGATCAGATTTTCTAAAGATTAAGTTCCACATAAACACCAAAATAAGCAGTGAGGTTTTCAATGAAGTTTTTTTAGCTCCGGTTTTGGTGGCTCTCTAAATGTCAAACATGGTTGTTGAATTTTGAAAAAACTGAGGGTAGATTTTCAGGAGCTTTAATTGGCGCTAACTCTGTGTGACAGTTTACACCTGCACCCCAGGGCCTAACTCTAGAGATCTGAAAAAAATCCCTTACAGCATAAAATCCCTTCACTCAAACATCTAGTCTAAGCCCCAGCTAAACCCATTTTAAAAACTTTTAAATTGACTGAGCACAAATACAAAGCTTACTTGGTTTATTACTCTATTCTTAATAAAACAGATTTTTTTTCTCTTCTTTTAGAACAAATAGACAGGTGTTCTTTCATAAATTTTTACACAAAATCAGATACCACTGATTTTGTATTTTACACAAAATCAGATACCACTGATCATTCAGGACTAGATTGTTTCTGAGGATGGCAGTCAAGGTAGCAGGGGCAAGATGCCATTCCTTTAAACTGGTGTATGGAAAGTCAAATCATTTCCTAGCCTCCTTATATGACTAAAGTTTCAGCCTGGCCTCCCCACCTGACAGCGGGGAGTTCCTAAAGTACAGTGTCCATTCCTAAAGTACATTATCCAGTGCTTACAGGAGAGCTGAGTCTCAAAACCCCACTGATGATCCCATGGTCGAAGCTGCAGCAAGATTTCAGCAAGTCTTTACAATCCAAACCCAAAAAAAGAATGGAAAAAGATTCTCACCTGAGCTGAGCTCAGATGGTTATTCCACATGGCTGCTCCAATTTTCATCCTCAAAAAGAGGATGAAGGACTCGTAGAGAGTGGATACATGTCCGTGAGCCATTCTCCATAATGCTCGTCACAAAGAGCTGTCCTGTGATTCTGTTTGCCAAAGACAACCGCTGCTGGAAGCACCTAGAAACAGCTCGGTTTCCACAGCTCTTACCTGCTCCTTACCAGCACAAATAAACAGCTACGGTGACAACCAGCAGAAAAGTAAGAATTGCTGCTACAAAATTCAGACCAGTGACGAACCTATGTTTGCAGGGAGAGGAGTGCCTGGACTTCAGTGTGGCCAGTCCTCATCAAGGACAACCAGGACGAGGGCAAGAGCCAGCTCAGGGAAAGGCTGGGAAAGGAGGAGGATCTTTCCACAGAGATAGAGAGATAATGGCTGCATAAATGCATAGATATATAGCTATATCTATATATCAGAAGCATTATGCAAATGAATGCAGATCTCAATTTGCATAAGACCTCTAGCTTTTTGGCCCACTGCCTTCATATAATCAAACTCGTGTTCTGTACCTTAGTAAGATGAGATCCTCTGGAGAGTGGCAGTGTGGAACAGTATCAAAGGGTAGGAAATATTACAGTTGATGAAGATGAATGTTTTATATATTAAATAAACAAATGTTTTCAGTTTCTCATTTAATTTATCTGATGAATTTTTCAAATTAACTTCACTGGTGTTTCACCCTGATCTGGCACGGAGCTTCCTGCAGCATTTGGCCTTCTTTTGGCTGGAAGAAGCTCTTCCAGCAAAGTGTCCTGTTTGGATACTGTGGAGGGAGAAAGGTCTGCTATGGGTTCCTGAAACCAAAACCACGAGCAGGAGGACACAGAAGTGGAAACACTACACAGAGTCAATGCCAAGAACAGTATGTCCACTGTTTGCTTCCTCCTCTGATCTTCTCTTCCTTCCTTCTGACATTTCTCTTTCATGTCAGCATTTTCATAAACACTTAAGCCCCCCAGAAATCTGAGTCTTCAAAATCCCCAAAGCATTTGGGAACCATAGTAAAATGTACTTACTGTAGCACTGAGACTTCTAAAAACAGGAGTTTGACTCATGATCCAGGGAGCTGATCCTGCTATTTTTATTCTCTAAGCTACTCTTTGAAACTTTTGGAAGATATCTCTAAGATGCCAATTTTACCAGTGCAGAATATTGTGACAGTGAGATGAAGCACTGATAGCAATGCTGCCTTTTATCAAATGTTAGCAACAAAACACCACTTAGGATATTTTGCATTTGTAAGGGAAATGATTAGCAACCATAGGCTCGGAAAATGTAAGTGCCTGATTCTGGAATTTTAAAATCATTCTATTCTGAATATTTCTACTCAGAAAGCTGGCTGAAAGTCTAATTAAAATTTTAAAAATCACATTCTTGGATTTACTACAGTCATAGTTATACCAAAGTAACATTTAGCCCAGCATCTTTGACACTGGCCTGTAGCTGATATTCAGGAGAAGACTGTAGAGATGGGACAGAACCATTGCAGACATGTTCTCCCAGGTTTCAGCCATCACATACCTATCAACTTTCCTAAATCACTTCCTAGACCACTGTCCTGCTGGATCTGTCCTGTATGGATTTCTCTAACCTCCAATGAGCCCAACACGATAGGGCAATTACTTCTGCAATTCAATCATGAGATTTAATTTTATTGTAAGTTTTATAAAAAATACATACTTTTTTTTATTTCTAAGATGCTGCTTCACAGTCTGGATGAACGCCCCCAAATTCCATTATTGTGAGAAAGAGTAAATACTCATTCACTACTTGCCTTTTCTGCATTTTTCTTGATCTTATAAATCCCCCTTAGCCTCGTACTCTCTCCCTCATCTATTCTGAACCCTGAAGCACAGCAATATACAAATAATTACAGAAACAATTCAAATGACTCCAGTATATCATGTTTAAAACAAAATGTGCTCATTTCTAGGAGTTAACCTTTAATGACAGCAGCATTTGGAAGGCACTCTTCTCACTTGTCTAATCCTCCAAGTACCGTGATGCTCTGTTGGAGTGGGTGTCTTGGAAGATGGGATCTCAAGATACCCATGTAAGCCCAAAGTGCAAATCTGGCATGTAGGAGTGGTATCAGATTAGAGGTTGCAGGCAGGTGCTCCTGCTGGAACGCTCCTACAAGCAGTGACACGCTGTGAAGGTAGGGAGGGTGATCCCTTGCAGCAGCTGAGGGGCCATGGAAACAAGAATCACTGCTAATTGAAAGAGCTGCCAAACCATTTTCCTTAGATTGACTTTATATGAGCATGCAGGGAGAAATATTAGAAGCAAGAGACATTGCTACCTATGTACACAGCTTCTGTATCAACAGCAGATCTGAATCAGACTTCACCAAAAATTTAAAAGCTGGGCCTAAATTTTATATTATTTGCACACGAGGCTAGATTCTACTTTTTGTCCCCTTCTTTCAGAAACTGAAAAATCTGGTGAAGAAAAGGAGAAAGAGCACCACAGCCTTGAATTCAATGCTTCATTCACTCCCACAGTTGCAAAAATATTCACTAGAGTTGTTGCTGAGAAAACTGCCACTTGCAGAAGATGGATCCTACATAGTCGCTGTTTACTGAACCAGACATAAAAGAAAAACCCCAAACCAAAAAAAAGTGTGAAAAACTACCTTTCCCTGAAAAATAGAGCACATTTTACAGAAGGGAAACATTAAGAAACAATCACAAGAATGCTTCTGGGTGATTTCAGCATTTCCAAAATAAACATCCAAGTCTATGAATGTGACTTCTCAGTTGTAGCGTCTATCCTTTTACAGGTGGCCTGCTGACAACAGTGCCTAAACACAACAAAGTTCCTGCTCAGTGATTTGTTCATGTTATCCACTCTTTTGATTCAGGTTTTAAAACAATTTTGTGTGAATTTGATCACACTTCTTTTCATCTGTGCCACTGTCTAGGGAATGCCAGCGGCCTCCAGCTTGGCATGAAGCTCTTTCTGTGAGGCACAGACATCCACAGTCCCATTAGAGTGAGCCTGCAGTTCCCATCAACATCTAGTTATATGTAGGCACTCCAAGTGGCAAATGTTGGATTAACAATACCCATAAACTAGTGGAGGGGAGCTAATTGCAGATAGAAACAAGCAGCAGTCCAGATCAATTGAAGGAAAACTTTGAGACAAGTAAATTACTTAGTCTATTATCATAATGTCCCTTACTCTGTCTTGTTCCTCAGCACCATTAACTACTGCAGGCTGAACTATCCTTCTTCCAGGATAATTACTGCTTATACCTGATTCCTTTTACAGTTACTTATAGAACCTACCAAGATTAGAAAATTTGGTTTGGGTTAACTCAAAACTGCCTCTTGCTGTTGTTGTTTTTATTGTTTCAATAATGAAAAAAGATCTTGCTGTGGGTCAAACAAACCATGAAACTTGACATAAAAAATGAGACAGTATCTCCGTCCCAAGTTGGTAACATTTGCCAGGTCTACACCACATGAAGCACTTTGTTCCTGAGCTCTGGTAATAAAAGCCTAGAAAATGGCTAGATTAATGATTTTCTTTGTTATCTGTCAGTAACACAGTTAGGGGCCTCTCTAGATTCAGATGAGTGATTTTAAACTTAGCACTGTGGCATCCACTGGGCTATGAAGTCATTCTCACTCTCTATACGGATAATACTTGAGGTCCATGAAAAGTGGAAGAAATGGGAGAGTCTCAAACACAACCTTCAACACAGCGAAATGAGAAAGGTAGCAGGAGTTGAAAAATATTGGCTTATTCAGTTAAATTGGCTTAGTCACACACATCTACACATTAAACTTCTGGGGAACAGAAAAGTGCTGAAAATGTTTTGTAAGTGCTGAAATTATTCCTGTAGGTCATATCAAAACAATTACATTTTTTCTGAAAGCATCTTCACTGGTAAAAAATGTTTTGTAAATACAGCCTCAGTTTTTGAATAGTTTCAGAGAATGAATGCTTCCTTTGGCACAAAATGTTTGGGCAAATGGGCACTTTTGCCACCTGGGAAATGAGTTCAGCGTTTCCACTCTCCTAAACACGAGCAACACAAATCCCAGTATTTAGAACAAATATTTTCTCTGATTTCTCTGGACAGAAATACCTGAAACGTATTTAGGATATTATAGCAAATAGTAATTTTTTTTAATATGAAATGGCAACACTAGCTTACCACTCAACCCAGTTGTGCTGTATCACACAGCATAGAGCTGGAATGGTTGGTTGGGGTTTTTTTGACTACCTGGTTTTAAGAAAACAGGTGGACACCTGTACACCAGCTAAGCAACAGCCACCCATTAGAACATGTAAGCTGCAATAAGCTGTGTTAGTGCTAAGCAACTCAACAGATGAACACATCGACCACATTTCCCTTTTATAAAGAGAGACCAGCATTGCCTTGACTTGGGAATTACCAATGAAAAGCAACAGTGATCAAAAAACCTGACTTTAGGAACATCATATTTATGTAGAGAAGGAATGAACTCGGTACGTTTGGAGCTGGCTTGGTAGTGTAAAGCCAACACAAACAAAGAACCCCAAATAAATCAAAACAAACACCTTAACTCCACCTTCCTTGTAAAATTCACCAGAGCTGATACTCTTCTCACTGGGACTTGGGAACACATTAATTGACTGACAATTGATTTCTTTAACAGCTATATAACAATGTGTATTTTTTTAAGAAAAAAACCTAAGAATTCTTACTTAAGAGTACACTGGTGATTATCCAACCTCTCTGCTCAGGCAGGATCATCCTAGAGCATATTGCTCAGGATTGTGTCCATGTGGCTTTTGAGGGTCTCCAAGGAAGGAGACTCCACACCCTCTATGGGCTTCCAGTGCTCAGTTGCCCGCACAGTAAAAAAGTTTCTCCTCATGTTCCTCATGGAACACTTCCTGTGTTCCAGTTTCTGCCCTCTGCCTCTTGTCCTACTGTTTGGCACCACTGAGAAGAACTTGGCTTCGACCTCTGATTAGGACACCCTCCGTGCAGAACTGACAGACATTGACAAGATTCTCTCTTGGTCGTCTCTTCTCCAGGCTAAATAGGCCCAGTTCCCTCAGCCTCTCCTCATATGAGAGATGTTCTAGCCGCCTGTTCACCTCCACAGACCTCTGCTGGACCCAATCCAGTAGATTCTTGCACATAAATGAACCCGTAAATTACAGGAATGATGCACAGTTTTCTGTGGGCAACTCATTCCACTGAAAGCCTTCTTACCTTTTACTCAGATATCCAATGTTGGTTGTACAGAACGTTAAATCAGAGGGAAAAGTATTTACATGTTAAGACAAATGGACTGACCATCTACTGACAAATTCTGCAACTTGAAAGCCCTGAGGTCCCACTCAGACACAAAGCCTGTGTGAAATGATGAAGCAGACACTTGCTGGAATCTACTCAAACCAAAACTCAGTCCATGCCTGGGGTATACATGTCATTTCAGAGCACAGGAATGAGTATTCACATTCTTTCAATGTGTAGTCTAACAGCCTGAGCCTGTGGTCCACTCAGGTTTTATAGTTTGGAGGAGTTCTTCAAGTCATTTTTAAAGCGAGTAAACCCAAGTCTTTTAGACTTCCCTGACGTGTTCATACAGGGAATTTCAGAGTTTTCTGTAAGTACCGAATAACACTTGGAGACATATAGCCACTCTCAGGCCTGTTAAAGAAAGCACTGCAGTTGCACAGGCAGCAGATACCATGACTCGTATCTGTTACGCACATCGAAGTTTTGATGCACTGGGATCAGAGTGAGCATCTTATCTAACTAGCCCTACACGATTGGTCACATGCTAAAAATCCAATCCCCCTAAATTCTTAGTTAAGTCCAGAACCCTTTCACTGCTGTCATGGTAGTAATCTTTATGGAGTTTCTTATTAATTTCAGAAGCAGTTTCTTAATTACGCCTTCAAAATAAACAACACAAATAATATATAAAGTTTCTCAATTTCTTCAAACATTTCTGCTCCATCCTACAGCACAATATGGAGCCTTATTTATTTAACAAAGTATATTCTAATTACAGAAACACAGAACAGGTAGGTTTGGCAGGAACCCCTGGAAGCAGGGGCACCCGGAGCAGGTTGCACAGGATTGTGTCCAGGTAGGTTTTGAAGCCTCTCTGGGAAGGCAGTTTCAGTGCTCTGTCACCCTCACAGTAAAGAAGTTTTTCCTTATACTGAAATGGAGACTTCCTGTGTTTCAGTTTGTGTCCCTTGTCCCGGAAGATATTTGTACGCATTTATAAGATCCCCTCTCAGTCATATCTTCCCCAGGCTGACCAAGCCTTGGTCCCTCAGCCTTTCACAGAATCCATTTGGTTCCTCACAGGAGAAATACTCCAGTCCCCTCACCATCTACACAGCCCTTTGCTCTACACAGGCCCCGCTCCAGGCGCTCCATGTCCCTCCTGTCCTGAGGAGCCCAGCACTGGACACAGCACTGCAGATGGGCCTCACAGGGCTGAGGAGAGGGGCAGGATCACTCCCTGACCTGCTGGCAATGCTCTTCCTGATGCTCCCCAGGATCCCGTTGGCCTCCTTGACCTCAGGGCACTGCTGGCTTGAGTACAGCTTACTGTCCACCAGGACCTCCAGGTCCTTCTTGTCAGAGCTGCTCTCCAGCAGGTCACCCCAGCCTGTCCTGGTGCCTGGGGCTGTTCCTGCCCAGGTGCAGGACCCTACCCTTGCCCTTGTTGAACTTTGTTGGGTTCCTCTCTGCCCAGCTCCCCAGCCTGTCTGGGTCTCACAGAATGGCAGCACCTTCTGGTGTGCCAGGACACTCCTCACTCTTTTGGATCATCAGCAAACATGCTCTGCCCCTTCACCCAGGGCCTGATGAGTAAGAGGAACAACACTGGGGGCCAGTATTGAGCCCTGGAGACATCACTGGCTCCAGGCCTCCAGCCAGACCCTGTGGTGCTGCTCTCCTGTTCAGTGAGTTCTCAATGCACCTCACTGCCCACTCAGCCAACTTGCACTCCCCAAGCTCACCCACGAGGATGTTGTGGGAGACAGTGTCAAAAGCCTGTGTGAAGTCACTTTGTGAATCCACTGCTCTCCTGTCATCCATCCAGCCAGTCATTCCACCACAGAAGGCCATCCAACTGGTTCAGTGTGATTTGCCCTTGGTGAATCCAAGACATAAACAAAGGGATCGAGGGCACCCTCAGCAGGTTTGCAGATGACACCAAGCTGAGGGTGCAGTGACAATCCAGAGGGACCTGGACAAGCTCGGGCAGTGGCCCAAGGGAATCTCACATGGTTTAACAAGACCAAGTGCTGGTGCTGCACCAGGGTCAGGGGAACCCCAGGGATTAATCCAGGCTGGGGATGAGCAGATGAAGCAGCCCTGGCAGAAGGATTTGGGGGTGCTGTGGGTGAGAGCCGGCCCTGCCCCGGCCGTGTGTGCTGGGACCCAGAACCCCCCTGAGCTGGGCTGAGCCCGGAGCCCCAGGGCAGCAGGGGAGGGGGGATTCTGCCCCTCTGCCCCGCTCTGCTGAGCCCCCCCTGCAGGGCTGCACCCAGCCCTGGGCCCAGCACAGGAAGGACAGGGAGCTGCTGGAGCCGGTCCAGAGCAGGGACACCAAGGGGATCAGAGGGATGGAGCAGCTCTGCTGTGAGCAAAGGCTGAGGGAATTGGGATTGTTCAGCCTGGGAAACAGAAGGGTCCAGTAAGATCTTATTGTGGCCTTTCAGTAGATGAAGTGAGCCTACAAGAAAGCCAGAGAGAGGCTTTTTCCAAGTACATGGAGTGATAGGACAAGGGAAAATGGCTTTAAGCTGAGGGAGGGTAGATTTAGATTTGACATTAGGAAGAAACTCTTTCCTGTGAAAGTGGTGAGGCCCTGGCACAGGCTGCCCAGAGAAGCTGTGGCTGCCCCATCCCTGGCAGTGTCCAAGGCCAGGCTGGACGGGGCTCTGAGCAACCTGGGATAGTGGAAGGTGTCCCTGCCCATGGAAGGGGGTGGGACTGGATGATCTTTAAGATCCCTTCCAACCAAAACCAGTCTGTGATTTTATGATTCTTTTCCTCCACATTCTCAGAGATAACATTCAGGATGAGCTGTTCCATCACCTTACCAGGGATGGTGAGGCTGACTGACCTGTAGTTTCCTGGGTCTTCCTTCCTGCCCTTTTTGAAGACTTGGGTGAATTGTTTCTAATAATTTCTTTCCATATCTCATAAGGCCTCTTAATCATAAATTTTGCTTTAATCCCAAACGTTCCAAATTCTCTAAACAATCATTCTTGTAAAGTCTGTCCAGTGACTTTTAAATGAGTAATTAATATTATTATTTTCATGTTAGCTACAGTCATCAAAAAAATCATATTAAAACATGCTGCCATCAACTACTCCATGTCCCTTCCTGCTCCTCTTTTATACAAAACAACGTCTTATGCTCTGATCCAGCTTCACTAAGGAACGTGTACACAGGGAATATTTTGAGATGCTTGAAAAGGAACTGAAGTTTGCAGAAGGTAATGAAAGCAGTAAAAAACAAGCCTCTGCCTTGGTCTTGTAGTTTGATCCATACTTTCAAGTTTGCACATTGTACACTGAAGTCACAGGAACAATGTAAAGATGCAGAAATCCATGGAGAGTGTTAGACAGCAAAGGCAGGGCACTATGGAAAGCTGAGACCCTAAAATCTACTGAACAAGGAAATTCACTACCAACCTTCCATCTCAGACTCATTCCTATGGAAAAGAGTTAGGTTTCATTTTCTAGTACAGTCAGCAACTATGTAGCAGATATTCTTTGTGATGGCTGTTTCTTGACTGTATAAATCATATTGTTTATCATAAATCAACACTGCCGAGAACTGACTGCATTCTAAGCATAGCTCGACAATGACTCTCTTTGAAATCAGAGATCAGATGACTTCTTTGTCTGATGTCTTTTTGTAATCCATATGAATTCAGTGTTTCAACTGGACCTATGTAATTTTTAGGACTGAAAGAGGCACCATTCCATTAGGGAAGGCTTGAATGCCATACACACCTGACATACCCATTATCGGCTGAAATCCTGCACCCTCAGGTGAACACACATTCTCCCTTGGTTTAAGTAAGCGCTAAACATGATGCAGCTCCAAAAGCTTTGATAAATTCAACATATTTTATAGTTTTTCTCTTAAGGTATACATTGATATAGGCCACACTGGCTCAGAAATTTGCTATTACGAGAAAATTAAGATGAATTAACAAAAGATACAAAACTAACACAAATCAAGTAAAGCAGTAAGGATGCAGTATCTCTGAGCTTGTTGAACCAAGACATTATCTACAGCCATATCAGACCAACTAAGAGCATCCATATGGGATTTGACTTATACCTATTAACTTCACACTCTAAGCTGCTTATTCTTTACTTTCCTGAGTGTTCAATGTAGACAAATCTTTGCTGTGATTGATTACCTCCTCCAGGGAGTAAGTATTTGAAAAAAAAAAAAAAAAAGGCTCAGACAACAAGAAGACTTGCAGAAACAAGAGACTGAGATTGATGCTGCTGTCACACAGCTCCCAGTTTCCTAATTTATTATGACAGTCTGAGAATCTAACTTCATAGCTGACAGCCACCAAGATTTATTCTACACTTTTGATTATTTCCCCATACCTAACAAAAAAGTTTGGTCTATGCTGATTTATACTCTCACTTGTTTTGGTACTCTGAGATCACACTGGCTTAAGAAAGCAAACACACGGAAAATTAACATGTAAAGAAAGTTATATCCCATTTGAACTCCAAAGATTAATGTGGGGTGACCAAACATTAGAGTACTTTTGAAGGGGGAATCTTTATACAGAAATATAAAAAGCAAGATAAGGAAAGCAGTGTGCTCAGATCCTAGCTTCAGAGAGGGCTGGATACCGAAGACCTTTCCATTAATCACAAAGAGAACTCCAGATTTTTATTGGATTTTGGAAGATCATCAGAACTAAGATATTATAATCCCATCTTGAAAGAGTGATTTAATTTAGTTCTCTGACTGCCTGCTACCACTTGGCACCACAGAGACTTTCACAAGATGCAGGCGGCCAAGTAACAAAAGTAAACACATATATACAGAAGTTGCATGTAAACATCTAACACAGAATTGTCTCTAGAACATTTACATCCTACCTACCCATATTTCCTCAGCACCTAGCCATCAGTCAGCACAAACTGCAGAATAGCAATACGTGTTCTAAAATCTGACTCGTGCTACTGTACCACGAAGACTGGATACTTTAAATTGCTGTGATGAATCACAGCTCTTCTTATTAATCTAATGTACAGACCAAACAAGACTGATAAAATATCTGAAAGCAGGAATATGGTAAAAATCAGTTTGCTGAAGAAATATATCAGAAAACAACTTTCTTTGTCATTTAGGCTTATATCTGAAAACCAAAGAACTTCAAAAAACGCTTACAGGTTTTTCACTCTGCAAGAACACATTTGTCACTAAAAGGCAGTCTGCTGTGCAGTTTGCAGCATGGATTTGTGTGAATGCACTCACTGCAGCTTGTCTTGGGAAGGTTCAGTAGCCAAATACCAGAGGCTCCGCTCTTCTCAAGGTTCTTACTACGTCCCAAGGACCTGATCACTGTGCCAGTCATCTTTTGCAGAAATGCAGAGCTCACAAGGGTTTAAAACATACAGATACATCTGCTGTTAAACCTTGCATTTCCACAGTTCTCATCTTGTCTATAAATATACATTATATACGTTCCCATTCCCTTCTTGTGGCCTGGACCCCTCACAGCTAGAACAGCTCCTTGCTACTCAACCACTGAGACCTAATTTGGGGTCTGCCCTGCTTCTCTTAAGGCATAAACCACCTGCCAAGTCCCAAAATTCTGTTCAAGTACAAGTCTGGAAATGAGTAAGAACTTCAAGATTTAGATTACTAAACTTCTTGACAAAAATGCCATACTTTTACTTTTTTTTTTTTTAATAAAAATAAAGAGTTATGAAAAGAAAGCTATTGGGTGTATTCAACCTTCCTCCATCTGCAAAGGAGCTTGGATTTACTAACCAGGAAAACCTGGAAGAGAGTTTATGACTGATAATATTGTTAGAGGCCTTGCTAATGTGCTAGAGAAGGACAACGCTTAACTGTCAGCTCACTTAATAGTCTTCTGGAACTAGGAAAGAAGGGGAAGGAAAACTGGAAGATGGCCAAAGAAACGAACCATTTCTCAGCTCCTCTTTAAAATATTTATTTTTATGAAACTAAAAAAAAACTTTCCAGAAGCTGTTTGGTTTTATATTAAAAATGTTCGCATTAAAAAAAAAATCTATTTGAGCTGTAGGGAAACATGAGGAAAAATAAACATCAGGAATACCAGCATTTTTCTGGAGTTTAAGCAAGCAACAATTGTGCACAGCTGTCAGGATAAGAAGAAAAATACAGCTAAATTAAAAGGCAGACACTGGTCCCTTTAATCATACCAGTGATTATGCAATCCTGAGTTATGTGACACTTCGGGACAAGATACATCTGGCAGCTTTAGGAATGATTTCTCACACATTTGCAACTCTCCTCCCAGTTCATGTTGATTGTCAGATAAGGCCACAATCCCAAGTTCCAGTGTGTACATTTGAACACCAGGGTAGGAACAGGTAGATTTTGATTTCTAATGGGTTTGGGTTTATTTTGGAAAAAAACCCTCAAAAACATAGAACACTGGAACATTTACTGAAAGATGATTGAATGATATAATGTGATATACATACATTTAAAAGTTGGACTCAATGATCTAAAGTTTGAACTCAGTGATCTTGGAGGTCTTTTCCAATCTAAATGATTCTGTGATTCTGTGTATACACTAATGTTAGCTTTGTCATCTGAGTCAGATTGCAGATTACTACCACCCAGGCAGGAATTAAGCCTACATGCCAGGGTTAAACCTCTTCTCTCTTAAAATAAGCCAAGAGATTTTAAAGGAGCACTGCAAGATAGGCACTTGGGTTTAGATCTTAACCTCAGACCTTAGATGAAACAAAATGATGTGACTTATTTTATACTTATTTGTAAATGATGTGACTTTTATACTTATTTGAGATCCCAAGGTCTATTTTATAACAGGCATCTCAAGGCCTGTGCCTCATCAGCTTCTTGATTGTCTCTGAAGTTTCTCCTTCAGCTCCAGGCTCCCAAATGCCTGGCTGGAATCGCTGTTTTGCCCCACCTACCAGAGCTGGCAAACCAATACCACTCCTGGAGCAGGTTCAGCTGCTCCAGGGAAAGTGCCACCTCTCCTTTCCCACAGGGGTTTCCATGTGGCTTAGTCACTCTGTCAAGAGATGCAAAGTACCATCTGAGAACAGACAAATGAAAAAGCTAATTTCCATTATTCAGGCTGGAAAATCAGGCCTTCTGCCCCAAGCACACCTTCAAGGTTGTGGACAGAGCCAGGACTCTGCTATTCAATTCAGAGCTGACACTGCTTGTGTCTGCCACACTTGTGTCTGCTGAGCTCCTGCAGAGAGCTCCATGGAATCAGAGAGCTCCATGGAACCTATCATGCACACTAGGAATTGCATTTCTGTCCTGATTTCTAACCAGAATTTCCCTCTGCTTCCCAGGATTCTTCTCAGTCAGACAAAGAATTAACTGCTGAAGAACCATAAACTATACAGAATCATCAAAACCTACCTCTATCGTTATCTTCAGGAGGTCTGACATACAAAAGAATCCATCGAGATACCCTATTACAGATGTCCAAATTTACTAATTGGTATTTTTCTGGAAGAGAAACCAAGGCTACACAGACTATTTGAAATAAAAGCAGGGATGCAGAAGGGTAAGGATTCTATTCTTGCTTATGGTGCAGACATCGAGATACGTTGTGTGAAGACTGAGAAGTAACTTTAATCCACAGAACAATGGAAATTATATTTCCTTTCCTTACAGGACTTTCTGCGGACAAATTTACTACTATTTACAAGGTATTCATGTATTTTCCTACAGTAATTAGTACCACAGAAAAACCTACGAATAAAGTAAGTTGGTCTCTGAATACAACACATTTTTTTGTCCATGCTGCTTTGCATCTTTTTTGATACTTTCTAAGAACAGTTTGCAACCGTCTTTAGAATGCTTACTAATGAGAGAACACATGAAAAGCAGAGGACTTCATGGAACCTATCCTAATCTTTACAAAAAGGAAGAGTTAGTATGAGTGCAGCCTGGCAGCAAGAAGTGCTTATGCAAAAAAGCAATGCTTATTCCCTATTAAAAAAGTAACCATCACAAATCAGACCTAAGGAGAAAGAAAATATGAAAAAAGCACCCAACCAACACACAAAATGGAGAGATGAGAGCAGGTCGTAACTATTCATATTTATAACAGAAGAGATAAGCATTATAAAACCCCCCAGATTGGTATTT
>VYZQ01048586.1:0-19879 GCA_013400655.1 Mystacornis crossleyi | reverse complement strand
ATTCCCTGTATGGAACTGGCCAGCTTGGAGCCATCGCTCACAGTTCCAAATTCCCAGTATGAAACTGGACAGCAGGGAGCCATTGCTCCCTGTTCCAAATTCCCAATTCAAAATTCCCAGTTCAAATTCCCTGTATGAAACTGGCTGGGACAGAGCCATGGCTCCCTGTTCCAAATTCCCAGTTACCAAATTCCCAATTCAAAATTCCCTATATGGAACTGGCCAGGACAGAGCCATTGCTCCCTGTTCAAAATTCCCAGTTCAAAATTCCCAATTCAAAATTCCCTGTATGGAACTGGTCAGGACAGAGCCATTGCTCCCTGTTCCAAATTCCCAATTCAAAATTCCCAGTATGGAACTGGGCAGCACAGAGCTCCCACAACCTGGATCCAGAGACTGGAAACGAATGCAATAACTATGTGGCTTTACATCTGGGTTTGTAGAACTCTGCTTCCTCTCTTTTATATGTCCTTATAAAAGGCCTTTGGGGATGTAATCTGTAAATACAAACTGCAAATGCCTCCTACTGTTATTACTTCCTACAAGTACTTCTGAAGAAGGGCGTGTGCGCTCACACTTCAGCAAGCACATCCCTAAAACTTGGCTGATCCTTCTGGCATTTTGCACGTGGGGTTTTCCAGGCACTGGCTCTGCTACACAAGGTCCAAGGGCAGGCAAAGACCACTGTAATATCAGTCTTGAAAAATCCATCAATTATCAACAGATCCATGCTTCCAGGGCTCCTATTTTCAGGATCCAGTAAGGCACACTAAAGAGAAAACCTCATACTAGGTAATAAATATCCATGAAAAAACAGTATTTTATGAGGAGTGGTATAAATAGATTATGAACAATGTGAAAGAAATAAAAAACCAGATTCCTGTGCCAAAAAATGACTGTGGTCCAAGAGGCTGAAGACTTAGAATTCCATACTTGTGTAAACCCCGACCAGTCTGATTAATCTCAGTGCCTCAGTCTGCTTATCTGGAAAATGAGGATATTGCTTCATTCCTGGTAAGGGTGGTGTGACGGCAGCAGTGTTCTTGCTTCATTTCTCATCCTCAACTTACTCCTTCATGCTGCTCAACATTAAGCAGTGTCCCCACTTCCCATATGTGTCAATAGTACATTTTTAGCTCTTTACCAACAGGGCTTTTTTAATTTACAAAGCCCTTTTTACCTTCAACAAAGCTCCCCAAGACACAGCTGCTTCTGAGATGAAAGGACAGAGACTGTGACAGTATTTAATTGCACCTCACTGGAGCTTAGGACATCAGAAGAGAAGCTTTACCCAACTGTGAGAGGGTTAAGGAAAGCAAAATTATTTTAGCCCAGTAGAAATTTGGATGTGGATACAATATTGGACAGTTATTCTGACAAACAGAGCAGAAATACCGCAAGCAATTAAAAAGAAACAACATATATATAAGAAAGCTAAAAAAATAAGCTTTGTTTTTTTAAAAGAAGGAGAGAGGTATGACAGGTAAGCAGTGAAACACAGAATCTTTTAGTGGCACTGCCGTGGGGATCAGAAAGTTTAGGAAGAAGAGGGTTCCGTCTCCATTCCCTCGGAATTCCAATTTAGGTGCTTTTACAGTCAAACCAGCTTCACTTGGTGTAAGCAGTGGGACTGCAGCAACTGCCCCTCCACAATACCCTCTTCTAATCCATTCCTTATTGTTCACTGTCCTTCCTGTAATCTGGCCTTTGAATCATGCCCAGTCCCCCAGATGTGCTCTGAGTAAGCTCTTTGTACATCCCATAATGACCTCTCTCTACTTTGCCTTCAATTCTTCTATTTATACATCCCATGATCTGTACGCTTGCCAAACAAAGAGGAGAGTAAATTTATATCCTCTGTCACTCCCAGTTCCTTTTCTTGGGGGACGTCAGGATGGCGAGTCTGACCAGGGCAGCACTCCAGAATAATCCAGGGCAATCCCTTCTCAAACATTCCAGAGCAGTTTTTGGGAAGAAATTACCTCTGCATGGCAGCTTCTTTATACAGGTGAGCCCTTGGCCTGATAAAATCAACCCTCCTTAGCCTCTCATGGCTGTTGCAAACACGCCATTAAAATCAAATTTTAGAAACCACGGTCCCTTAATAATAAACATCAAGACTACAATTACATCAGTTAATGACCTAAAGTATCAGCGTCATGAGAGCTGATTATTTTCTGTTTATTTTTGAAAAGCCACGAGGAAATGGGAACTCAGCAGTAACCAACCTACCGCTCCTGCAGGAATTTTTTAGGTTGCTGTCAGCTCGGGTTTCGTCAGGGTGAAATACGCCATCTGCCACTCAATATAAAATTGAAATTTTATCTAAAAGAAACACGGCGCAGTGCTGAGACCGCGGAGCCTGACCTCGGGAGGGCAAGGCTTGGAGGCTCACCAGGATGAGCACATTCCTACCCTGCCTGCAGCCCAAAAACGAGCCAGGTTTGGAATCACCGGCCAGACACCTCGAAAACTTGGGGCGGGCGCATCCCGAGCGGCTCACGAGAAAAGAGCCAGATTTGATAGCTCCGGTTAAATGTGCAGCGTTATCTCGGAGCAGGGAACCGCTCACGGCAGCATTCAGGTGCCTGAGTAAGCCGGGAATCACAAGCTCTGTGATTTTTGCCCCAGCTCTGCCCGCAGCCCAGGATTAGTGCGAGCTTTTGTGAGACAAACACAAAGCTCCACCACCCGGATAACAAGGTTTGTCTTCGACAAAGCACCATTAGGCAGGGTTCGCTCTCGAGGAGTGTTTTGATAGCACTGAAGACCAGCAGCAATTCTAGCCCAGCACAGAAGCGATTCCTCCTTGAGTTTTCATTTCCTCAAACAAACGCTTTGGAAGTATTTGGCAGGTTTCCCCCTCAATGCAGCACATTAGGCTCTTACTAATGACAGTATTTTGCAACTTTCCGCTTCCTCACATCAAAGCATCCTGCAGATCTTGTCAACAATGACCGATTGTTTAGGCACTCGCAAGTGGAGCCGAGGAATTCCACTTACTCACCAACTGCTCCGTTTGACCCTCGATCTCCGCACCGCTTCAGCCCATTGCTCCCATCGTGTGCGGTACTCAAGGACCATCTCATCCCATCTACATTCACGCCTGGCTTCCTTCCACGGCGTCTTGCCCTGGCTCCAGCACCTATTTTACCCTCTGCTTCTGCCTCTCAACCCCTCCTTCTCGCCCCCCAGCACCTCTTCTTTGTCACCACACTCGCGCTCAGGGTTCAGCCTCTCCAAGGCTCCGCGCCAGCCCCAAACCGGAGCAGATCCAACATCTATTTTTGAAATGTGCCCTTTAGGGCTGGTGGCAAGGCTGTAGGAATTTGGCGATATTTGTAAAGCTGGCAGGGAAAAAAAACCCCAACAAACCAACAACCAAGTGTACTGCAAGGCTCTGTCCCTCTCGCTGCCTAAGTGCCAAGTGCATTTCAAAGTCTAAGTCTCTTGGCTGTAGCCATTTATAGTTTGTATAAAAAGCATAACTTGTACACTTCCATTAGAGCCCTAAATATAACTGCCCTGAGCAAGTATTCGCTGCTCAAACGGGACCTCTTTGAATTTTGTTTCCAAAAGAATGCTGCTGCCACTGTATTATTTATAGACATTTACGTTAAGATCTGAATGCCCGGTCAGGAAACCGCTCTGATTAATGGATCCCCAGCATTGTTTTATAGCTCTGAAGAAAACCTGTATTTTTATTTCAAAACAGCACATTTTTTTGGATAAGCATAAAAAGCAGCAGTTCTCAGGATGGCCATGGCTCTCTGAAGAATTTGGGAACACTACCACGTGTTCTGGGTTTTTAACACAGCATCTGCGTAGGGATGAAAATCAGAATCCCAATCCTGTTATTTTATTTTAAAGATACACTTTGATATCTCCATCAAACCCATGCACCAGATCCATAAGGGATTCAAGCATTCAGCCCAGCTGATTTTCACAGCGTGCTGTTGTCTCAGGGGGTTCCTGCACGGGACTTTCCAGTTACCCCACTTCATAGCGCGCAATTATTTTCCTGACACTTGGAACATCGTTATTTGTAGAGGTGAAATGAACAGGAGGGGAAAAAAAATCATTTTTCATCATTTCAGGCGAAATGATGGAAAAACAGGGCAAACTGCCTCACGGCAGAAGCAAAATGAAAGAATTTTTTAGAGCAAGATCCTTTAATTGACAAAAAATTACACAGCTGAAAAAACCTGTTTTATTTTAATGAACAATCACAGCGTTACCGTTGCCTATAAAACTTCTGTAGTCACGAAGGTGCAAAATAAACTCCCTATTTTCTATTTTGTTGGTTTTATGTTGCTCTACATCGTGGTTTTCTCTCCGAGGGCAACGTGCAGCATCTCCACTGCTGGGAGACAGAGATGCACAGCATGGAAGGGCTTGGAAAGCAAAGGTCCGTCCCACACAAATAATCCCATCCCACAGAAGTCATCACTTTTTGGAGCCAGCTGTTTGTCTGCAACCGCTATATCCCAGCAATATTAATAGCTTTGATTATTGCCAAGGGGAAAAAAAAAAAGTCTTAAAAGGCTTTTAAAATTTGTCATGGAATAAAGCAAAAGGCAGAACCATGGCAGAGGCAGATTTGGGGAGGCTCAACTGTCTAAGAATGCTTTTTTTCTGTTCTTTTCACCAAATTATTGAAGCCACAGCTCGAATAAGAGACTGTTCTGTTAAAAAAGGACAAGCTGGTAAAGGCTAAAACTGGGCTGCCCTGCAGCTCCGCTTAAGGGTGGGAACAGGCTGGAACAGGAGATAGGGAACATCACTTGGATCTGAAACAGAAACCTATTTGGAGTTCGAATGGTACTTTAGAACCATCTTTTCCCCCCCAAAGTAATACAATAATAGCAGGGAAGGGAAAGGAGCATACTCAAGACTCAGAGAGGTTGGGAACAGATATGTGGAAGAAGGATGGTGGAAAAGAAACAGGACAAAACCCAAACCCGAACATTCCCTGATGGAAGCAATCAGGGAAAGAATGAGAGAGCACTGGGAAACAGCCCTATAAATAAGAGCCAATTCTGCACCTTTACCTTGGAAACATTTCATTTTTCCTTAAAATTCTGGAGGAATGTGTGGCAGTCTCTACACTTTAACCCCCGGTATCATTTGTCTCCCTTCCCCTCATCCCATTCCCGGAGAAGGGGCACAACAAACAAAGGGTGATTGAGCAGGGCTTGGACGTGCCTCGGCTCAGGGCTGATGGAACTTGATACCCACTGTGGCCGGGTGGGCAAAGTCACTCAGCTTCCAATGCCCCTTCCCGGGCTAATTTCAAGATCACCGTAATAAAATATAAACATAAATTGCTCAATTTTTTAAATACTGTGCTTGGAAACCTGAAGTTACCTGGGTTTGTTTGGAGGTGGTGTTTTTTTGTGGGTTATTTTCTTTTTTTTTTTTCTGTTTTATAGTTCTTCAGGGCAGAATAACCAGACAAACAGAAAAATGTAGCAGTCTCCTCACTACCTATTTTCAAGATGATCTTCACCTTCGTGCCCTGTTCTTCCTAATAAATCACTGATTTACTGTTCGGGCCCTGCAGGCCCGACCATTGCTTCTTCATCTCAGTGGGAGCCAAATGATGATTGAGATGCCAATATATTAGGCTGGCCTGATTCAAAGCAGGGTAAGGAACAAAGCATTTGTGCAGAGCAAAGATAAATGAATATAAATCAAGTGCTAAGCCATTTTCTGTGATGGATTAGCACCTTTCTTTGACCCAATAATGTCAAGGGGTCTCCAAGCTGACAGGAACTAATGTGGAAATCTGTGCCGTGTGAAGCCAGGAGGAAGAATCCCCATCTCCAGCTGCACTGCTCCTCTGTTTGCATTTTGCTCTCACTCAGGTGTGAGCAAATCCATCTCCTCCATCTCCCCTTGGGAAATGTCACTACAGTGCCCACCAAAACCATCTCTAGAGCATAAAAGATTGCTTCCACTCTGAGTTTCTGCCTGTAATCCCATTTTTACCAGTAAACCAGCAGGTCATAGATGGCACCTAACCAAGGACTGGATGGAAAAGCTTCCTCAGTATCTCACAGAGCGGTCTGGGTTGGAAGGGATCATTTTATCCCAACCCCTGCCATGGGTAGGGACACCTTCCACTATCCCAGGTTGCTCCAAGCCCTGTCCAACCAGGCCTGGAAAAATTCCAGGGATGGGACAGCCACAGCTTCTCCGGGCAACCTGTGCCAGGGCCTCAGCACCCTCACAGGGAACAATTCCTTCCTAATATCCCATCCAACCCTGCCCTCTGGCAGTGTGAATCCATTCCCCCTCGTCCTGTCACTCCAAGCCCTTGTCCAAAGTCTCTCTCCATCTTTCCTGTAGCCCCCTTCAGGTACTGGAAGCTGCAATAGGTCACCCCAAGCCTTTCTCGCTGCTATCTGGTGATGTTGCCAAAGTACAAAACCACACAAAGCCAGCAGCAAAAAGCAGATGTTTGGCTCAAATCTGGCTACCGCAATTTTGCCAAAAACAGATGTGAGAAAAAAATAAAAACAAAACTGTACACAGAGAAAACTTTAGTGGGAGTCGAGGCCAAACTTCTCCGTTCCGGCCGTGTGCAGTAGCTGGAGCTGTATTATATTATATTACATTATATTAAATAGTGGTTAAAACGCACTGCGTCACTGACTGGTGGCAAAGCTGCAGGGTTGGAGAGCAGGAAACACATCCAAGTCCTGCAGCTATTGCAGCCTCCACCACTGGCATTTTCCAGATGCAAAAGTTGAGCCCGACTCGTCCCGAACAAGCAAAGAGTGATGTTTATCCTGTGTTTGTGCCGTGAGCCTGAGCACTTGGCTCGGTAAAAAACCAGGGTTCTGTGCCTGGGCTGCTCAAATCCCAGCGGTGAGTGGCACTGGTTTAACCTGCTGGAGCCTGAGTCACCTCTCACCCTCTCGGGAGAGCCGGCCTGACAAAAGATCATCGATATTACTAAAGATCATCGATATTCTGTGCTCCAGGCTGGACTCCACCCCTCCACGTTACACACTGATAAGAGGCACTATCTCAAAGAGACCCAGGGCGTTCGAAATGAGCTGAAGGTGCTCTCATTACCACCTAAAACGTTTGAAATTTCCACTGAACTCCATTCCAAGCAGCCCCACTCCTCTTTGTCCCAAGCTTTGTGTTCCTGGCCTCTGCTTCCGTCAGAATTGGAATATTCTCCCTCAGCAGGCTCAGCTCTGGTTACAGCAATTCCTTGCCTCAGCATAAGCACAGTATAAACACGTAAATGCAACTGCAGGCATAAAAGGGGCAGTGGGGACATGTTTGGGGGACAAAAAAGGATGGGTGAGACTGCAGCACCCCCGATTTAGTTCAGCTTAAACCGCCACAAAGTCACACCCTGCCAGTGCCACCACGTCTTGTAGAAATAACAGAAACTGCTGAAATGCTGAAAAAAGCCTAAATTAAGTAAAAACCCTTAAGTTTAATCTCTTCTGCTTTCAGAGAAAACAGTAAAAGACTTACTTTTAGAAGTCAGTAGAAAACTTATCCACAGTTTTGGCGTTCTGAAGCGAACGGAATTTGCCAAGTGCAAGAAGTTGTTTATAAGAAAAGAAACAGAGAACTGGAAGTGGTTCCAGAAAATTTATTATGACCCACCTGACTGTAGCCAAGAATATTACATCAGCCCAGCTAGCCTGAGAACTGGAACAATATTGCTCTCAAATTAGCAAGTTGCTGGTACCACGGGCAGGGAGAAATGGTTTTGCAGGAGGTCTGGGTTCTCTCCCCAGCTCTGATGGGCAAGGCTGCTTCTAAACTCACTCCCTGTGACCAGAAACAAAGGATTTCTTCTCCTTATTCCTGAGGCTGGTTGGTTGGTTTTGTTGCAGGTGGGGAAATGGCATTTTTTAAAAAAAAAACATCTTAAAATTCTTGGGGCAGTGAGCATCTCCGAGTAACACTCTCAGAATTTTCTGCACTCAACATGATCTTTCTTGGTTGCTGCTTGAAGAGGGATGACCACAAGGAAACTCCAACCCAAAAGCCACAGAGCTGCTGCTGAGTTAGACTCAAGCCCGGTGCCAGCATGCCAAGGAATTCTGTGGTGCCACGCTCGAAACAGGAAAGCACAGCACACGCAGCTGACACTTAAGTAACTCAAAAGATCCTAATTAGAGAACACCTCTGCAACATTTAGATAATTTCACTCCAAAACAGGACACGGCACCGAGCAGCTCCAACATGACAGCTCATCCAACAACCTTCTCCTCCTCTCCCACTGCAATCAAAGCCTGAGTGCTCCCCACTGCAGCTGCAGGCGGATTTCTCTCATTCAGCAGCACTGATAAATCACCTATTTTATGAGAGCCTAAGAAGCCAAGACTCATAAGCTCCGTGATGGAGCTGGCACGACATCATTAATTCTGAAGCAGCATTATGGATGCCTTTTATCTTGAAGCATCTAAAAGAACTTCCTTATACATTAAACAGGGTAGTCCATCAGCGGTGCTTCCTGGAAAGAGGATTTCTCTCCCTTCTTTTCCTCTCCCCTCACACTGGAGCGTTCTGAGGAGAAAAGGTCTGAAATGAGGTTCTGCTCCTGAACGTTCAGTTCTTACAATGGTGAATCCTCTTAAAAAACTCCAGTAATCTCCTCTTAATCTCTCACCAGAGTTAACACTCCGGGGCAAAAATATAATCATCTTTGGTCCTTCTGGGCTGGGGAAAGTTCCGGGATACAACCCTGAACCGGAGCTAAATTTTCAGTCCATCATCCCAGGATGGAAGAGGCTCCCTCCAAGTTATCAGCATATCCCAATCCGATACCTCCATGAGCACCAAGGGCATCCCCAGATGGAAAAATGCCACTTTAACATTGACTCGAGTAAGAACCACACTGCATCCAACCACAGAGAGCTCAGTTCTTACAAGCTGGGTCACATCGCCCATAAGGCCCACGTTAGCTCTAAATCATACCATAGTTCATATTTTATGTATATTTTTTTTAATCTATAAACTACATAAACCACACAAGCAAATAGCTAATGAAAAGCAGAGCGCAGGAAATTTTACAGGGCAAACAGAGGTCATCTGTTTCAAAGAGGTTATGTTGTCATTTGTGTTTCTGCTGCCAAATGTCTTCTCCACGAATAAAAGAGCATTTGTTGCATCAGGTTTCATTCCCCAATTTCACTTTCTGTGTTTTGTAATGAAAGGAAACGCACTTCAGATATATCAGCATTTCTCTTCTCCTCACCAAGCACTGAGGAGGAAAATCACAGCGAGCTGGGCGTTTTTTATTTGTTTGTTTAGGTTCTTGTTTGCTTGTTTCCAGCCACACCTGCCTGAAACCTGAGGTGTGGATTTCAAACTATCCTGAAAAGCTGTGAAGGAGCATTTGGGCCCACTACACAGATACAGTGTATTTGCCAGAATTTGGTTCAGATTTAGGCTTCACTCAAGACATCATCACCACCACTCTCGCTCCAAACACGGTTGAAGAGCTGAGGCTTGGGTCTGACCGGAGCCTTTAGGAGCTATTTCCATCTCTGCATTTCTTAGGTAGGAAGGAAAAGGTCTCTGAATTTCTTTTCATGTAACACACTGAAAAAACAAACTGACAATTCCTCTTTTCTTCCGGGATGCAATGAATAGACCCGAACCGCTCTTTGCAGAAACACTGATTTATGGAATTCATTCGCCTTGGCCCTTCCTCCTTTTAAAGCAGTTTGAAGTTTCAAACAATACCTGGTACAAAGCAAAGATCCGTATCACTGTCTTTGTTTTCCAGCAGGAGAAACAGGCAAAGCCATCAAAGCCCTTGGTTCCCCAGGAAACCCAGTGCCCTGGAAGTCAGGGAAAAGGCTGGGAGAACAGAAGGGGTTTTCAATAATTCTTCTCCTGTTTGCACATCTTTGGTGACCACAGGGCACCTGGCGCCGTGTCCAGGTGAAACCCATCTCCCCCGAGCAGATTTATGAAATATCCTCCACGGTACCTGTGGACAGCCTAAAAGCTCAAGCCATTTCCATATGGATACGGTTTATCCAGTGTCTTCAGCTGGGAGCTACAACAAAAAAAAAATAAATCATTCCAACGCTGGAGTCTACTTCAGCATTGCTTTGGTTACCCTCTGGCTTGTTTTCTACATGTGCCCTTTCTCCTGAGGGATCGTGCCAACAAGACACGCACCTCTACAAAAAAAAAAACAACCACTAATGGAAGAGTCCAGAAGGAATGGACACATCCATTCTGCCCCTCTCCTATTTTCTCTCCTCGTTAAACAAGCATCCCTGTTTTGCTTCATCGCTCCCGTGCACCAGGCTAACGGCTCCCAAGATTTTTCCACAACAACATCCAAAGCCCCGTTCCAGCCCAGCGTTCTGGATGGTTTTTCCAGCGCGCACACGTATTCCCCCAGCTGACTTCTTTCATTTCCAAGTTATTGTAGCATTAGAATGACAAGATGAGATTTATTGCATCGCAGACGCATCTTAAATAACCCAGAGAGGCGCTGACATTCCCAGCTCTGGATGGGGCCTGTGCAAACCCCTCTCTCCTGCTGCAAGGACAAGCTGAGATCAGATTGATGTGGAGGTTTTCAGCAGGGAATGATTAAAAATTGGAGGAAAAAAAAAAACAAACAAACCCCAAAACTGGGGGAGGGGAGGTATTTCGAAGAAAAACTCCTCTATTCTCAGAAGAGAAGGAAAACTATTTTGAGGCAGCATTAAAAACCCTAAGCCTCTGCTGAAACAGAGGCTGGACTGGGAAAAGCCTTCGGAGGCTGGAAAGGCAACAGTGAGGTTTAGTACACAGCTCCTGGGAGCCGGCAGCAGAAATACTGAATTTATTCCAATCTGCCACTAAATCATGTGACTGAGGCCTTTCCCTGGGTTTGCTCATCTGTTAAACAGTTAACAGCCCTGCTTCCCACAGGCCGTGCCTCGGAGATGCTTGGAAAACGCTCCGAGAGCTGCGGAGGAAGGAAGCGGCAGGGCAAGACAAAAGCGCTCAGTCCGCACAGGGGAGAAGCTCTAAGCCGAGCGCTAAATTCCTGATCCACTGAGACAAAAAGCTGAGCTTTAGTCTGCTGCTTTATGTAAAACATAACAGCGTGTATCAGCCCCAAAGCAAGGCAACTTCAGAATTCTGGGTTTCCTCCAAAGAACTCGCCCGGGGGGGGAAGAAAAAAATAAACCCCAACCAACACGGAGCAAGACAACTCTCAGCGAACACAGCCACGACCAAGTCAGCAGCAGCTGCTTCAAGACAAGTATCAACCTGAAAAACAAGCACTTTCTTGTCTATGGCAAGGCAGGTGTTGCTGCAATTACAGATTTCTGGTATTTGCAATTAAATCCTTAATTCTCCACCAGAGCAGGGCCTAGGCAGAGCCGGGGAAGAGCCCAGAAGTTCTGTCCAGACCCACCACAGGGGCTGCTCATTGCCGCTGCCTTTGTGGCAACATCTGCATCCTGATAAAAATACAATTTTTTTACATTTCCAAACCGAACGATGCGGCAAAGAAGCTGCTTTACAACAAATTATGAGATAAGGCTGGATCTATCTGTGCTCTCCCCTGCCTCTAAAAGCCTGAAGGGAGATGAAAGGCAAGCCAGGGCACGCCAGTGGGAGCAGGCAAATGACTCCGAGATCACCAGTCACACACACAGAAAATCCTCTTTATTGGCACTGTCTGACCAGATAGGGGGAAAAAAAATCAATTAAAAAAAATTTTAAAAGAAGATCAATCGGTTGTGGTGAGACTAAAAGACACCCAGCTTCACCAGCCATCCTCACTTTGAGCTTCACACAAAGCTTCACTTTGTTTGAAACTTGGAGCCTTGGAGCAAGAGATGAGCACGAGGCTTGCTCTGTCACAAGGTAGAGAACAGCAGGGTGTTGTTTTTCTGGGATTACAGCCCCCAGTTAGGACATTTTACTCCATGCCTCCTTTGCCATGCCTGGGAACCGAGGAATAACATGGGAATTTTCACTCTGTTTTCAGTTTCAATCCTTGATGGGCAAGGCTCATTTCTGCAGCACCGCTGCTCTCTCTCTGAGCAAAGGCTTTTTCTGTTTCAGACTGACACAGAGGCCGCAGAGAGAACAGCTTGCCAAAATTCTGCAGTGAGTAATGAACCCACGCGGCCTCCATCTGCAGCATGTGATCCACGGAACTTCCCAGAGGAGGAAAAGGCCTTTCCCTGCAGCCCAGCCTGGCTATTCCCGACCCACGTGCTCCACAGCATCGCCCTCTTGCACGGAACCAGTCCATGCTGAAATGGCACTTATCATCCCCAACTTCTACTCCCGGCTTCAGGTGTCACCTTTAAAACAGAGTTACTTCTTTCCTTGTGCTTTTCCACGCTCCCTGCTGGCTTCTGAGCAACTCCAGCTCCATCTGACATTAATAACGTTGCCCCTGTGAGGACCTGCTGCTCCATCCCTTGGGGCTGAACTGCAGACAAGTTTGTGACAGGCAGAGCCAAAAAAAAAAAAAAAAGGAGGCTTATTTCATCATGTAAGAGACTGATTTTTGCTTTAATTCCAGACCAATCCCTTCCAAAAATAAAAGGCAAGTAAATGGTCAGTTCAGCTTCTCCGCTGCCTTTCCCAAGGTCACGACCAAGGGCTGGCAGGCTCGCACAGCCAGGCTGTGAAAGGGATGAATTTCCCCTTCCTGATCTCTTAAAAAGTGTAACATCTTGGCTCACCCTCGTGCCTCTTTAATCTCTCTGCTGTATTCATACATTCTCCTCACCAACTAGAAGGCAACTGCTGCTCCACGGTCTATTTTTTTTTTTTTAAACAAACAATCCTTCTTCATTTTACTATTTTTTAACATCATCCTGCACTCTGGAAGCAGAGTGATTTTGGAGTGCCCATAAATCACATCCCAAACTAGACTGAAATAGCTTTTTTTGTTGTTATTACTCATTTGTTTTACAGCCTGTTACTGCAAGCAGCTTACCCTGCCACGTATGAAGTCTGGATAGATTAACAAATAAATAAAAATACCCCCAAAAGCTCAGAAGAAAACAACAGAAGACCCAGGTACTGCCAGTAGCTTGTACTACTGGAAGTAAGGGCGGAGAAAATTGCAATGAGACAGGTCTTGCTGTCATTTCTACACTTTCACCTTCACTGGAGTATTTTCTGCTTCGTGCTGGCCAAGGAAATCCAAATCATCAACTCACACAGTATTTCACCAACTAAACTCCGCAGGTTTGAAAGGTTCAGAACTACTAAGGCAGAAACCAGAAGTGAAAAAGGCTTTTTGGCGATCTCTCTACATCTTCTGAAAAATAAACTGTATTAAGACAGTGGTTCCCTTCCAGTTCAAGGCAACAAAAGCCTAACTGAGAGTCTGCAATAGCAAATTAAAGGGCTAAAATAAGGTATTATGGATAACAAAGAATGGGTGGGGGGAAACTCTCCCACCAAAAAAGCACGTGGTATCTTGGGCTCATGAGATCACAAACTGAAGCCTCATGGAAAGGGGAGGAAAAGGTTTATTCACGCTCAGTTCTCTTTGTTTTTGTGTTTTACCAGTGACATCTCTCTGCTTCTCTGCCCTTGTGCTCAGGGACAGAGCCTTGCAAACAATAAAGTGGTTTAAGCGACTACGCAGGGTTTCACTGGAAACAATAAACCATAAAATCCCAATGCAAATCCCCACTGGGCCACCAGAATATCCGTGCTGAAGCCTCTTACAGGATGCCTGGACCTGGATCCCCTCGCAGGTCTCCAGTGGGACAGGGCACAGCGTAACCAGCAATGAGCCACGGAAATCACCGGCCCCTTGGACAAGGAACATCGTCCACGTCCTGAGCACCTCCAGGAAGAGCATCCAGCCCAAGGCCACCCGCAGGGCCACGGCTTCATCTGCAGCGTGCCCTGCTGAGTCCCAGGTGGCCACTGCAGAGTCCCAGGTGGCCGAGTGCAGATAAGGAGCAGGATCCCATCCTGACACAGCTCAAACTCCCCAGATAAGAGGCCGTGGCAGGCGACCTTCGTGTTGAATTCCCCTGAGAAACCGCTGCACGGGAACGGCTGAGGATAAAACTTGGAGATGAGAGGAGCAGGGGCTGTGCAAACGAGCAGCCAGACTTAAGTCAATAATGTCACCCCAGCACCCGCCTGGTGGCTTTTGAAGCTGGCACGCACCAGGAGGATACAAGAAGGTACAGAACCTGTAGGAGGCTCGTATCAATAACTAGATTTGGGATAGTAGTTGAGGGAGAGGAGGAAGAGCACAGGGATAGAGCGCAATTGGATCCTGGCTTGGGGAAGAAAGACCAAGGCTGTGCTCTGTGTGTAAACACACATGGAGGGAAGGAGAAAGGAAAGCCAAAAAAACCTTGTCAGAGCTGACCACACTTGCTTTTTCCACAGCTGAGGTTTCCAGCCACCCTTTTTTTACTACGAAAGAAACAAAACAAACACAAGCAGAGCAGGGGATTTCTGTGAGTGCTGTGGGTGTGGGAGCAGGACACGTACGACATAAGCTGGTGGCACAGGAGGGCTGTGAATCATACGGTAATCCAAGGAGAAGTTCCTGCCCAAACAATGCACACAGTGTTGGGCTACAGGTTGTGTAGGCAGCAGCCCTGAGCTCGGGGATTGAGAGCTGGAAAAAACCCCCAAAAGACACTGAACAGCAAAAATAAAAGTGACAGAACCTGGGCTCTGGAATGGCCACACTTTATCCGTCTCCCAGAACAGAAGAACCTCAAACCTACAGAGAAAACTCTGGCTCCTACTTCACCCCACCATCCCTCTCTGTTGAAGACTTGCCTCAGAATTTTGTAATAATGAATGAAATAAAAAAGATTTACTCAGACGCTTTTGAGCACCACCAATCTTACTTACTACACTAGACTGCTTGAACACCCTGACTGAAGTTACCTGTTTTCCAGCTTTTTCACTAAGATAAAAAAGGTAGCCAGAACTATCCTGACTCAAGCAGGAGGTGCTGAGCCAACCTGGAGTCTGTCTCTGACCGGGATTTGGAAAACCAGTACTCAGGAGAAAGACAAAAGCCTGAATGTCACCTAAAAATAACCCCACAATTCAGAGAAGAGAAAAGTAGTAACACAACAAAATGCAAAGAATACGCAAGCTTACCCAGCAAATGCCAGAGCAGGAGACCAAAATAAATCACAGCTGAAGCAAATCTAGTGAAAACCACAGGCATAATAAAAAACAGACAGTAAAACACAACGTAGATGGATGGCTAGCTCTGAGTTTTCTCTGGTGACGTTTCCAGTAAGGCCCAGAAAATAAATCTCATGGTGGAAACGATAAGATCTTCTGAGTTACAGAGCCCTTCTGAGTTACAAGACTGTACAGATGCACACACGCACGAGACTGAGGTGGAAACAGCATCGTCCACGACTTCTACAAATCCGTGTAGTTGCAGTTTTCTCTGAAATAACATCTGTGCTGACCGGGGGAAGGTAGGAAGGAAATACGCTCCTTAAAAACACGCTCCACTTCTTTTTCCGAGCAAAAGCAGGAACACGCTCCAGCTCTGTTAGCCCCCACTGTAAGGCCAGTGTGATCACAGCCCCCTGGGCTCTCTTATTTAACATTCAACAGTCACGGGAGACCTGCAGGAAAAGGCAGGTCCAGAAGGCTACAGAAGCAAACAAATCCCAAATTATGCTCTTCGCAGCTGCCCTGCCTTTCCCTGCAAGAGGCTGTGGGACAAACCGGAGTTGGCTCCATGGCACTGAGCACGCTTTGACAGGACAAACACTGCCCAAGCTGAGGGATACACACCCTCCAGGGCTGCTGGACCAATTTCTATTGAGAGCAGTCAGCTCTGCTGAACTGAAAAGCCGTAATTCCATAATTCTCTCTACCTGCAGCCCCCTTCTCCTCTCCTTAGGCCATCTCCATCCACCTTTTTTAACTCGTTTCTTCTCCCACGGTTATCACAGCTGTTTAGCAGAGTTCATCTGGGACAGAAAGCTCTTTCAGACAGAAAATTCAGTGTCTTGCATTGTGAGTCTTATATATAGAAAGAGTGCCCAGAGGTGAGCTTTGGATTTGGGAGAAGGCTTAGGATGGGCTGGTTCTGCCTTGAGTGTATAATAGCTCATCATAGAAACAGAACCACAGGATCATCAGGGCTGCAAAAGACCTCCAAGATCATCAAACCAAATGCCCCTGTGCCCACTAAACCATTTCATGAAGTGCCACATCAACTCCACGTCCCTTCTCCACTGTAAAAACAGAGCACGCACTGGACTATTAAACTCCACCGAAACTCCAGAATTTAAAATAAATTTTATTTCTTCTGCCTAAGCTATCCCAAATGGAACCCCGGGCATATTTAAGTAGCCCCATAAATTGCCAGCCAGCCCAGGCTGAGGAGACTCCCACGTGCAACAAGGGCAGCAGAGGTTTCTCCTTTGGAAGCCGTGACGCCGGGGACTTGCACAACTTACGTGCCAACAATCAGCGTGAGCAAGAGGAGCCTGAGACTCAGACACTGCTCTGGCAGATGAAAGGCTTTGCAAAAAAAGCCCAGGCAAGAGCTGAGCTCTGCAGGCCACGCCGGTATCTGCAGACATGGTTATTAAAGCTCCAGCAGCCTCCAGATCTCTTACCCTCAGAGAAACAACAGTGAGAGTGTGCCGGGTGATTCGGGAATTGTCGCCGGCCAGACAAAACCTGGGCGAGTTAAGGTTGAAAGCGCAACCTTTCCTCTCCACAGTGGGAGAATCCAATCCCCCAGGTCCCAGTTCAGGAGCTGGGATCCTTTATGGGCTGGGCATTCAGCCAGTGCTACGCTCCGAGGGCAGGTATTGCCAGGATTGCTTTGGGGGGCCTGCCTCACTCCCAAAGAGTTCATTTCTGCCTCGCTCGCACATCAAAACTTGGGAAAACCTCGGTGGAACCAAGTGAGTTTCCCAGTAAACCATCTGCTCGTCCTGCAGAGCCTGAGAGTCTGGGTTGGATTCATGGGAGGAAATGGTGAGAGGCTTGCAAAGCCAGCCTTGCATAACCTCGCTGACATCAAAAGCCTGCCGGGGGTTTAAATCAGATCAAAATTTGGCTGTGCAGCATTTGCACTAGAAACAATCAAAACTCAGATATCCTCAGAAGCAAATTTTTGATTCACGCTTACATTTTAACCAAGAACTTTTCTCTGCAATTCCCATTTCTTTGTTTGTTCTAAAGCAGATCGATTTAAGGTAAGATTACTCATATTTAGTAAATCACTTTATAGGTCTTCTAAAGCAACTGCTTAGAATGCCAGAGCCCATGCAGGGAACACCAGATTATTAAACATCTGACATGTTCAGTGAAGCATTTCTATAGAGAATTAAGAATAGATAAGAAGGGTATGAGGAAAGAGGATAAAGTGTAATCAGCAGGAGGGAGGAAAACCCAACCTACTACTTGCTGGGTTTTTTGAGAGTCAAATAACTGACCTGAAATGAAACCACAAATACCTGTTCACTGCGTTACACTTCGCGTCCTGAATAATACATACACCTCTCCACCTCTCCTGGGTATTGAAAATAAAACTCACTGGAGCTGTCACGGTTCCTGTGCAGCTGGAGAGTGTCAGGATTAAATGACATCCTTAGGTTACAGCTGGAAAACGTGCAGAGGTGTAGCTTGTAAGGGAAATAGTTTTGTATTTTAGCTGTTGTTCCCAGTCCGGGAAGAGCATGGAGAGGATGTTTCACTGTCTGCAGGGGGGGAGAGGTCCCAGCAGAGAGAGCCCACCTAACCCAAATATCACAGCAGCTCCCAGCCTCTGGATTCGCAGGACAGGCTGCCTAAGGCACGCACTGAAAAGAAATTCACAGCGTGTGCGTGAAGGTAAAGACATAATACTACAAAATAGAAATAGATGTATTTTAGAGGAGCTGAAGTGACTGAAACCCACAGGATTAAAAGCGTAGTTCACTTGGGGTCACTTTCTGCACTGACAGGAGTTCAAAAATGCCTCTGTTTCTTAGTCACCTGGCTAAGACAAATTTATTCAGATGGAACAGATACGAACAGCAACGAGGATTAATTACAACATAATTAATTAATGGTAACGTCTGGATGAAACGATAAACCAGTGGAAAGATTAAAAAAAAACAAACCCCAAACGGTGATACAGATCCTTGGTAACCAGACCCATTTATTACCATCAGCACCCAGAGCCAGCATTACTGTTGCTCTCTCTGCCATATAAAGTTATAATTAATTATGCAGCACAGCCGTCGACACCTGAGATCGATTCCCAACTCTGCTCTTCCAGGACCAGACTCCATGAGAGGAGAGAACTTGGGAGACACCTGACACAGCCTCAGCATCTGCTACCTTGGCACAGCGCGTGCTGCAACACAGCGATCCCCTCCCCTGACACGCCACAGACACCGGGAAAAAAGGGGGGAAAAGGGGTGTATTTAATTAAAAAAAAAATGCAGCACTCCAGAGTTTATCACGTGTACTTTACGGGTAAAACCAGCAAGGCACAAGGAGCTCACAGGCTCGTGGCAAACTCCGTGACCGTGCCCTACTTTAGCACGAGCTGCCTCGCTGGATGGCAAAGTTCCTGGAGTTTGTCAGAGAAACGTGAGCAGGCTGTGCTGCACAGCACTGCCACGAGGCACCTTCTGCACTGGGAGAGCCAACTTTCACCTCAGACAGCCCCCAAAAGGAGTAATAATAATAATAACAAAAGGGCGGCAAGATTAAACCAGCCCAAACTGATAATGAACTCCAGGCTTGTTTTGAACTGAGCTCACTCTTAAATGGTGTCCCCTCAACCAAGTGACTCAGGGGATTGGTTTGGAATCAGGAATGGTTTGAATTGCTGCGTTCTGGATTTCATTATTCCCCTCTGGGCAAGTGGATTCGTTTGGGAGCCTGAAACTTCACTTGGAGAAATCCTGCTATAGCTGGAAAAGCAGGAATCAAACCAACCAGGATGGGATACACGCTCTGAGTCAGCATTCAAATTCCTGTTCCTCTGCAGCACTTACTGAGTCTGGAAAGGACGAGAGGAAATAAAAAAAAGAGACAAGAGGCTCTCCTTACGCTGCCAGCAGCACACAGCCACGTGTGTGCTACAGGAAACAGTCTGGGGCTCTGCTTCTCAGAAAGCTTTTTGTCCACCTGAAGCAGCTCATTGTATTAATACCACAATTCTATTCCTGTTCCTGGTTTATTCTGTGCCTCCCCTTCCTACCAGCTGGTGGCTGCAGACTGCTGCTATCTCACCTGGCAGGGAGAGGTGAGCGCTTTGCCTTTTGACAGGAGACTTGTTGCTGCAAGTCTGATATACTTAACATTCCTTCTACCTGGTTCATTTACTAACACACAATAATTAGCTTGCAGAAACAATTGGCGGGGCTCAAAGGACTCCTCCGCCGAGATTTGTAACCAGAGTTTTGAGTCTGAGCAAACACAAAGGGGAGGGGAAAAAAAAAAAAGAAAAAGAAAAAGAAAAAAGGCTGAGCGTGTGTTCAAGATGAGGCTTGAAGCAAAGCCTCAGCCCAGTGCTGAAGCCCAGGTGATAACAGTGAAGGAATGCACAGAAGCAGAGAGTTAAACCTGCAGGCTCAGATGTGATTGTAATTGTAGGGAAGGTGTGCTTCTACTCCTCACAGCTCTCCTTTCTCTTGGCTCGCTCCCAGAAGGAGTCATAGAGGTTTTATGGGCAACTCATACTTGAGAGCAAAAATTAATGGAGATACTGACCACACACATAGCACGCATTAAAGTAACTTGATTTAAAGGACAACTATTAGTGCTTTTCTTTCTCCAGCCACCTGCCTAACCAAGAAATACTCAAGAGACAGCAGTTAAATCACAACTTGTTGATCCTTAAGGACTACAAGTAAACAGACCTGTGCCATAGAATCACAGAATCCTAGAA